>JAHKKF010538284.1:0-15686 GCA_019740295.1 Labeo calbasu
TTGATATTCAGCATGCGTGCGGCGTCTGTGATGACGCTTCTGACTGATGAGTTGTGATTTGTGTGGTGGATTTCATCAGGAAAAGGCCTGAACCGCTTTGACAGTCAAGCTCTTTGTTCTGAACGTTAAACGTCTGCACAGACATCAGCCCTGGTCCAAAACCTACTGAATGTGCGGCTCGAATAATCATACAAATGCATACAGTTAAGGTAAAAAGTTTACAGAATCTGCCAAATGTTAATTATTTTACCAAAATAAAAGGGATCATACAAAATGCATGTTATTGTTTATTTAGTACTGACCTGAATAAGGTATTCCACATAAAATGTTTACATACAGTCCACAAAAGAAAATAATAGTGACCCTGTTCAAAAGTTTACATACACTTGATTCTTAATACTGTTTTGTTACCTGAATGATCCACAACTGTGTTTTTTTGTTTAGTGATAGTTGTTCATGAGTCTCTTGTTTGTCCTGAACAGTTAAACTGCCTGCTGTTCTTCAGAAAAATCCTTTTTTGGTTTTCCAGCATTTTTGTGTATTTAAATCCTTTCCAACAATGACTGTATGATTTTGAGATCCATCTTTCCACACTGAGACAACTGAGAGACTCATATGCAACTATTACAGAAGGTTCAAATGCTCACTGATGCTCCAGAAGGAAACACAATGCATTAAGAGCCAGGGGGTGAAAACTTATGGAATTTATAGATCAGGATAAATTAAATTTATTATGTCTTCTGGGAAACATGCAACTATCTTCTGTAGCCTCTGAAGGGCAGTACTAAATGAAAAAATATGATATTTAGGCAAAATAAGAAAAATGAACACATCTCCATTATGTTCAAAAGTTTTCACCCCCCGGCTTTTAACGCATTGTGTTTCCTTCTGGAGCATCAGTAAGTGTTTGAACCTTCTGTAATAGTTACATATGAGTCCCTCAGTTGTCCTCAGTGTGAAAAGATGCATCTCAAAATCATACAGTTATTGTTGAAAAGGGTTCAAACGCACAAAAATGCTGAAAAACCAAAGAATTTGCGGAACCTGAAGGATTTTCTCTGAAGAACAGCAGGCAGTTTAACTATTCAGGACAAACAAGAGAGTCATGAACAACTATCACTAAACAAAAACACACAGCTGTGGATCATTCAGGTAACAACACTGTAGTAAGAATCAAGTGTATGTAAACTTTTGAACAGGGTCATTTTTATAAATTCAACTATTATTTTCTCTTGTGGACTTCATGTAAACATCTTTTATGTAAGATGTCTTATTCAGGTCAGTACTAAGTACAAAACAACATGCATTTTGCATGATCCCTCTTATTTTGCTAAAATAATTAACATGCAGATTCTAAAAGGGGGGATGTGAACTTTTGACCTCAACTGTAGCATGCACAAGTATAAAGTAAAATAGTATTTTTTTTAAATTTTTTTTTAACAAGTCTTAAATTTATTTTATTATACATTTATAGAATTTTTTGTATTTTGTTATAATTTATTTTACATTTATTCCTGAGATCAAAGCATCATTACTCCAGTCTTCAGTGTCACACGATCCATTAATCATTCTAATATGCTAATTAGCTGTTTAAGAAACATTTCTGATTATCATCAATGTTAAAAACAGTTGCGCTGCTTAATATTTTTGCAGAAAAAATAATGCCGTTTATTTTTCACGATTCACAGATGAATAAAAAAGTTCCAAAGTACAGCATTCATTTGAAATAAAATGTCTTCACTGTCACTTTTCGATCAATTTCATGCATCGCTGCTAAATAAAATTAATTTCTTTTTTAAAACTCTTACCGACTCATTGACACTAAGCTCGCCGCAATGCATTTTGCATGGGATTTTTTTAAATGCAGTGATAAGAATGCATCTTATAAATCAGCATGACGTCACGTCTACCTTTTGCACAGCCTTTGCATCTTAATTGAACCTGAGAAGCCTTAAAAACGGTTTAAGTAGGCAACACACTAGGTTTGTGTGTGTAATGGATAGAGAGAGAAGCTGAACAGAGACGGACCTTCAAGGTCACTGCACCAACACACACACACTATACCTAAGATGTCTCTTACACCAAAATTCTGTCTGAAGATTATGCTAATTGAGAGTTTTAGCACATTGCATTGTGTCCAGCCATAAAGATTTAGTTAATTATGAGCTAGTTTAAATGATGGACTGATGAATTATCTAATTAAGGCTGCAGAGCCACCGAAGACACTCTGTCTCTGTGTGTGTGTGTGTGTTTAAGGTACCTAGTCAGCGTTTTTCCCGCCATCTGGCAGGAACACAGGTGAGATCTGATTGAATAAAGCTAATGTGATAACCACTCACACGCACGCGCTCGCGCGCACACACAAACACAGCAGAGCCCAGATACTTTAAATTCACGTTAATCTAATCGAGTTTGCTTAGTGTTGAGGGAAATTCAAAACACACTCTCTGACACGTATTTATCGCCCATCAGGACGTCATAAACCATACAAATCCACTCAATGGTCTCAATCAATAACTCGCTGCGCGCGCGCACACACGCGCGTGTCTGAGCGCCTTCAAATGAGGTCCGAGCTCTCACCTTCCCGCCGTTTGTCAGATTTATCTAGCGGGAGATGCGACTCCATAAACGCGGGACAGAATTACCGCCCCTCCGCTGCGGTAAAGGACTCGTATTTATCCTGCTGCGGGTGGGCTTAGTTATCAAACCTCGCATTAATACGACACCGCACCTCTGGCTGATCATAAATCACACAGAGAAAATGATCTTGATGGTAGGATAAAATAAAAGAGTGTGGGGCTAAAAATAGCTGTGCTGGGTCTGTATGCAGTATATTTAAGTTGCGTTTATATTTCCTGCGGTGCAATTAAAGGTCAGGCCAGAAAGACGCAAACTGGTCAATGCACTGCATGTTGTGTGGCGCTAATCAACCTCAGCACTCAAGGGGGCGATAGAGTTTCCTGTCTGTCATTAATCCAGATGTTGTTATTCAGGTGATGGCTGTTAGCATTCCTATTCATCTCAGTGTTGCATGCTGCCGTCTTTGCTCTTCGTCTGCCTTCAGGTGCTTGTCAGAAGATCCTACTGAAGTCCACTTGTATGTCAGAGAGAATAGGAATCTAGCTGGCCAGCTTGTTGAGGTGAATGTTGTTTTTGTCCACATACTCCTTTATCCATGGAGAAACCGCGAAAACATCTACAGATATGCTGAAACTACATCAGCAACAACCATCATTCATTATTAATCATATTAATATTTATTAATATTAACATTGATATTATCATATTCATGTTTTTTAAATAAAATAATCAAATATATTTCCAAGCAATTGTTGATTTATTTTATATAATTAATTTTTATAATAATATATCATATTTCATAATTACATAATTAATATTTTTCGTAATATTATATTATTTAGAATATGTCATGTTTCATAATACTTTATTTCCAAATAATTATTAATAATTATTTTTTTCATTAATTTTGTTTTATATTATTTTTAGCAATATAATCTCTTAATTCTATTAATATATCTATATACTAATTATATTTCACAATGTCTAATGACTTCATTTCCAAATAATTCATATTTTTATATTATTTTTATAATATAATCCCATATTTCAGAATTACCTGATTTCCAAGTAATTATTTATGTATTTTATATAATACATTTGTATAATATAATGTTATATTTCATAATTACATAATTATTAATATATTTTATATTATCTACTTATAATATAATATTTCATAATTACTTGATTTATTGATCTATTTTGAATTATTTGTTTATAATAAAATCCCATATTTCATCATTACTTTTTTCAGTGTCATTAATTTAAATTTCCTAATTAATTTCTAAGTATTATTAATATATTTGTACATCAATTATTTTTTATATTTTACATTTCATAATTACATTTTTTAAATAATTATTAATAAATATGTATATTGTTGTTATATTATAATCCCACATTTCAAAATTACTTGATTTCCAATTTATTATTGATATTTTATAATTATTTATTTTATATTAGAATTTCATATGACATAATTCCTTGATTTCCAAGTAATTATTAATATTTTTTTATTATTTATTCTTTGTAGTATCATCTCATATTTCATAATTGGTTTCCAAGTAATTATTAATATTTTCTATTATTTATTCTTTATAGTATATTCTCATATATATTTAAATAATAAATTTTTATAATATAATCTACTTTATAATTACATAATTATTCATATATTTTATATTATTTGTTTATAATATAATGTCATGTTTCAGAATTTCAGGTAATTATTAACATATTTTGAATTATTTGTTTGTAATGGAATTGAGTATTTCACAATGATTACCTTCCATGTTATTAATATTTTTTATATTATTTTATAACCTGTAATATCTTAATTAATTTAAAGTATTATTAATACATTTAATGTTTTTTTTTTTTAAATATATATATTTTTAAATAATATAATCCCTTTTTTTAATAATTACTTGATTTCCAAGTAATTGCTCATATTTTATTTTATTTTATTAATCTCATATCTGTTTGTCCAACTAAAGCAAGACAGGGGAAGGGGAGTCACAAGTGTAATTTTCTTTAGTAGTAGTGAATCAAATTCACACTTGGCCTGTAATTGTCTTGCTAAAGGCTTCAGGTGCTTTAACCCATGATATAAATACAGACCTGACTGATCATGTGACTTCTGCCATAAAACCTTCCACCTACTGCATGTTAAAAGTGAAGGAGCTCATGGCTGGATGCACAAGATTCACTCCACAATGTCACGAAAACACATGCAGGTCATATGCTGCCTCAAAACCAAACGAAAAACAAATAAATTTATATTTTGCATAACACAGATGAAGCCAACATTAATATTTATTGCTTTGTGACATTATTTTTGTGACAATTAAGCATATTTTTCTTATGGAAAGCTTGTGTGTGTGTGTGTGGCTCTTGTCTGTGTCTTAGTGAATTATTAGGAGTTTGCAGTTGTTCAATGCCACACAAAGTGTCTTTGTCATCCCCCGTCTTTGATTATGATGTCGCCACTGAGGAATCCCGTGGAATGTGGCAGAATGCTGCGGGAATCCAGGAATCATTCCAGACTGTCTGAGTGTTAACTCTTTCAGGACAGTCTGGATGTCTAGATTTTAAAAACATTAAAACATATTAAAGGTGTCTCACCATCACAATACTACTGGTTGCTAGGGCGTTGCTATGCAATGTTGAATGTTACTGCAGCATGCAGGTTGCATGGGTGTTCTAAGTAGCTGCTATGGTGTTGCAGAGTGGTTGCTGGGGCGTTACTAGGGCATTCTGAATGGTTTTCAGTAAGTTGTTAAGGTGTTTCTAGGTATAATGGTTGCTATGATGATGCTAATTTGTTTTTAAGTGCACTACTATGTGATTACTAAAATGTTCTGTTGCTAGGGTGTTTTGAGTGGTTTTCACTGCATTGCTTGATGGTTGCCGGGGTGTTGCTATTATGTTGCTAAGGTGTTCTCAAGTGCATTGCTTAATGGTTGCCAGGGTGTTGTTATGATGTTGCTAAGGTTTTGCTATGTGGTTACTAAAATGTTCTGGGTGCTAGAGTTTTCTCTGCGTTTTTCAGGGTTTTGCTTAACGGTTGCCAGGGTGTTGTTATGATGTTGCTAAGGGGTTGCTCTGGGGTTACTAAAATATTATGGTTTCTAGGGTGTTCCTAGTGGTTGTCAGTGCATTGCTTGATGCTTGCCAGGGTTTTGCTATGATGTTGCTAAGGTGTTCTCAGGTACATTGCTTAACGGTTACCAGGGTGTTGCTAAGTTGTTGCTATGTGGTTATTAAAGTGTTCTGTTGCTAGGGTATTCTTTGATGTTTTCAGTGCTTTGCTTAACGGTTGCTGGGATGTTGCTATGATGTTGCTATGGTGCTGCTATGCAGTTAAAAATGTTTTGGTTGCTAGGGCATTCTGAGTGCTATTCAGTGCATTGCTTAATGGTTGTCAAGGTGTTGCTATGATGTTGCTAAGGTGGTGCTATACGGTTACTAAAATGTTGTGCTGCTAGGGCATTCCTAGTGGGTTTTCACTGCATTGCTTGATGGTTGCCAGGGTGTTGCTATGATGTTGCTAAGGTGTTCTTAGGTGCATTGCTTAATGATTGCCAGGGTGTTGCTGTGATGTTGCCAAGGTTTTGCTATGCGGTTACTAAAATGTTCTAGTTGCTAGGTTGTTCTGAGTCGTTTTCAGTGCATTGCTGGATGTTTGCCAGGGTGTTGCTATGATGTTACTAAAGTGGTGCTATGCGGATACTAAAATGTTCTGTTGCTAGGGCGTTCTGAGTGTTTTTCAGTGCATTGCTTGATGCCTGCCAGGGTGTTGCTATGATGTTGCTAAGGTGTTCTTAGATGCATTGCTTAATGGTTGCCAGGGTGTTGCTATGATTTTGCTAATGTATTGCTATAGAGTTACTAAAATATTCTGGTTTCTAGGGTGTTCTGAGTGTTTTTCAGTGCATTGCTTGATGGTGGCCAGGGTGTTGCTAAGGTGCGGCTATGCAGTTACAAAAATGTTCTGGTTGCTAGGGCATTCCTAGTGGTTTCCACCGCATTGCTTGATGGTTGCCAGGGTGTTGCTATGATGTTACTAAGATGTTCTTAGGTGCATTGCTTCATGATTGCCAGGGTGTTGCTGTGCAAATAGGGTTACTAAAATATTCTGGTTTCTAGGGTGTTCCTAGTGGTTTTCAGCACATTGCTTGATGGTTTCCAGGGTGTTGCTATGTGGTCACTAAAATGTTCTGGTGGCTAGGGAATTCTGAGTGGTGTTCAGTACATTGCTTAATGGTTGCCAGGGTGTTGCTGTGATGTTGCTAAGATGTTGCTATGCGGGCAATAAAATGTTCTGTTGCTAGGGCGTTCTGAGTAGTTTTCACCGTATTGCTTGATGGTTGCCAGGGTGTTGCTGTGATGTTGCTAAGGTGTTCTCAGATGCATTGCTTAATGGTTCCCAGGGTGTTGCTATAATGTTGCTAAGGTGTTGCTATGCAGGCACTAAAATGTTCTGTTGCTAGGGCGTTCTGAGTAGTTTTCATCACATTGCTTGATGTTTGCCAGGGTATGGCTATGATGTTGCTAGGGTGTTCTCAGGTGCATTGCTTAACGGTTGCCAGGGTGTTGCTGTGATGTTGCTAAGGCATTGCTATGCGGTCACTAAAATGTTCTGTTTCTATGCCGTTCTGAGTGGTTTTCATTGCAATGCTTGATGGTTGCCAGAGTGCTGCTATGATGTTGCTAAGGTGTTCTCAGGTGCATTACTTAACGGTTGCCAGGGTGTTGCTATGATGTTACTAAGGTGTTGCTATGGGGTTACTAAAATATTCTGGTTTCTAGGGCAATTTTAGGGGTTTTCAGTGCATTGCTTAATGGTTGCCATAATGTTACTATAATGTTGCTAAGGTGTTGCTATGAGTTACTAAAATGTTCTTCTTGCTAGGGTGTTGTCAGTGGTTGCTAGGCTAAAGTAAAAAGAGACAGATTTAAGTAATTATTTATGTATGAAGCATAAACACTGTGGGACGTTTAATTCTTCATACTTTAGAACTATAAGAATAAGTAAACACCATTAAAAATGACACATGCAACTCTTAGATAAAACACTCATTAGATGTCTTGTCCACTAGTGTAGCCGTGCAAACCTGTGTTTAGTGCAAAGGGAGAATATAAACAGGCTGTTTCCTGTACAAACACATTTAGATAAACTCAGAGTGTGTGTGTGAGAGAGAGAGAAATACAAAGACATGAAGATAAACATCAGGATGTACGCTAGAGTTTCTGTGTCAACACTATGTACACTGGCCCTTGTTACCCACAACACCTCACGCTCACACACACACACACACACACACAGAGTCCCTCAGGAGGTAAATCGTGACACACCCTGAGCTCAGAACAGGACGGGCCGGGAAAAGCGGGCACAGTCTGGATCAGACCAGCTTTATTACTCTCACTCGGGCGTAGACCTGAATTCTGGGTGGGTTTCCACAAACTTGGCACAAAATGCATGAGAGAACCTGCCACATACAGTCAAGTCTGTTTACCCCTTATTGTTATGGATGATATAATCTCTTGTATCCTCCAGAAATCTATATCTAGATTCAGATTAAATGTTTACACATTGGCGCTTTATGATTTCATAGTCTCTAATCTAATTGTTAATGCTGCCAGTGTTTCATTTAGCAAAATAAGTTAGAAATGCATTTAGAGTTTTGTGCTTAAAGGGAATATTTACATGGCCAAAGCAATGCATTTTGTGCATCCAAATTCGAGGATTTTGGACGGTAATTGCATTTTAATTGCTTATTCTGTGAGTTTACATATGCTGTGTTTATGTCCTCTTGGGAAATTGTAAATATTTCTGTATGCATTGAGAACCCAAATGACATCTGACAAAATGTGCAATGTCAAGCATACAATCCCACAATGCATTGTGCTCAAGTTGACCTTGACCAACATTTCCAGTGACAAATGAACAGTACTGTTATTTTAACATCAATTTTAATTTTTCTTTCTTTTTTTCTTTCTTTCTTTTTTTTTTAGATAAGAAATACTGCACTCAAACAAAATTGCAGGCCAAAAAAATGCAAATTCTGAGATGACAATTTTTTAATACATTTTTGTAAACAAATATTGCATTCAAACTGTAACAGAACATTGCAGACCAACATATGCAATTCTAAGATGATAATTTTTTTAAACAAATATTTTTAAAATAATTATTATACTTAAGCTGTAACAGAACATTGCAGGCAAGCATATGTGCATTCTGAGTTGATAGTTTTTTTCTTTTTAATATATATTTTTAAATGTTAAATTTAAACTGTAACGGAACATTGCAGGCCAAAATATGTGAGGTTTTGCCTTTTAATAAATATTTTTAAATGTTAAATTTAAAATGTAACTGAACATTGCAGGCCAAAATATGTGAATTCTGAGTTGAAAAATATTTTGAAATAAATATTACATTCAGTCTGTAACAGAACGTTACAGGCCAACATATACAAATTCTGATATGATACTTTTTCAATAAATATTTGTAAAATAATTATTATACTCAATCTGCAGGCCAACATATGCAAATTCTGAGATGATTTTAAAAATATATATATTTTTAAAGTAATCATTATACTCAAACTATAACAACATTTCAGACCAACATTTTTCTTTTTTTTTTATTAATTTTACATTAATTCTTTTTTTTTACTTTTAATTTTAATTACATTTTTTAGTTACTTTTTCTTTTTTTAATAAATATTTGTAAATAATACATTTAAACTGTAACAGAACATTGCAGGCCAAAATATGTGAATTTAGAGTTGATAAATATTTTTAAATAAATATATCTGTAACAGAACATTGCAGGCAAACATGTGTGATCCTTTTTAAATTACATTTAAATTTTTTAAATGTTTTACTTTTAATTTAAATTTCTGAGATAGTTTTTCTTTTTTTAATAAATATTTTTAAATATTACATTCAAACTGTAACAGAACATTGCAGGTGAATTCTGAGATGATGATTTTTTTAATAAATATTTTTTAAATATTACTATACTCAAACTATAACAACATTTTAGGCCAACATATGTGAATTCTGAGTTGATAGTTTTCACTTTTTAAATTAAATTTAAATTTGTAATTATATATATAATTTAAAATGTTAAATATTACATTTAAACTGTAACAGATACATTCAATCTGTAGCAGAACATTGGTGGTCAAAATATGTAAATTCTAAGTTGATAATTGGACGCAACTTGCGGAAACACGTGATGAGGTCATGTGACAGTAGCATACTTCTGTTTGGAACGTTAGACTATTTAAGTAGTATGCAGTATACAGTGTAGAAAATAGTTATTATTCAGTAGCAAACACAGCCAGTAATTCAGATCCCAGAGCGGAAATGTCCTCATGTGATAAGGTGCAATTGTTCATGAGGAAGCCCTTTAGTAAGCACTTATTAAACTATATTTCTTCCCATTAGACTTTATAAACACTGTTACTATTCGGTGAGAAAGTGTTTGAACACCGAATTCAAGTCATGGCCTGCAGTTTGCTGAGTGTTTGAATCCCCCGCGTAACGCCGCCGCGTTTGTTGTTTCTCTTCAGGGAAACGCAAGACTTTCCTTGCGGCGAAACAAACAGGAAAAGATCGGTAGCGTTACGCACCGAGGGAAAGTATTCCAGCAAACAGTCAGTAAAACGCGCCCCACGGGCGTTATTTCCTCGTCCTGACTGGATGAAGGGGGTCCAGCCCTCCTGGGCTTCCTTTCTTTCTCCTTCCATCTCTCAGCAGCTCGGCAACCCGATCTTTCAGCAGGAGTTTGATGTGTGAACTCTGGGAATCCATCGGCACCGCGCGCGTTATTGTTGCCAGGACACTTTCCTCGCGTCCTCGGGTTTCCGTAAATGTTCAAGGAATGGAAAGTATTCTGGTGGAATTATAAGCTCGGGGTCAAACGGCACAGAAGCAGATAAAGTCGGAGGTTTTGGATTCCGCGGCTTGGTTTATATGAACCTGTTCTCCGGATCTGCGGACGCGCTGCGCAGCGGTGGAAACTCCGGCTCCATGTGGCGCTTCACGGATCAGCGGACGGTTCACTTCCAAATCATGTGGCTGCTCGTGTGCTCCCTCATCGCGGTGCTGAGCGCTGAGAATTACGCCACACAGGCCCAGGTGATGTCCTCCAAAGCGCTGAGGGCTTCAAACGCACGCAGCAATGGTGAGTCTGGAAGATTCAGTGACCCCGAAAGTGTGAGGACACTTAGAAATGTCAAAGCAAGTGTCATATGAGCTCAAATGCTGTCTTTTTAAAAGTCTCACTGTCTTATTAATCAACTTTTTTAGTGCATGGATGAAGCCTCAAGTTCACACAGGTGTCCTAGTTAGCAGGTGTAGTAGTTCATCACATTGACTGTCAAAGTGTTCGAAGAACGTTTTAAGTTATGACCTACTTATTTCTGAAAGTTCTAAAATGTAGTTTAAAGTTTTTTAAAAAGCCAAATGTTGCAAACCTCATGGGAATGTTACTTTTGAATGATCTCTGAACGTTCTGAAACAAGTAGCAACATTTAAAGCACGTTAGATAAACGTTGAACTAAAATGGGAAAGTTCCATGAAGAATGTTACTTTTAAATATTCTCTAAACGTTCTTTAAAAAGTAGCAGTGATTAAAGAATGTTAGATGAACATTCGACTGAAATGTTTAAGAAAAACATTCTGTAAAGAATAGTTTTAATCATTTTTATGATTGATGTTTCAAAACATTTTTTCTCAGTTGTGCAAACGTTAAGACATTCCATTTTATCATTTTAGAATGTTCAAATGTAACAAGTAGCAACGTTATATGAACGTTCAACTAAAATGTTTCAGAAAAAAATTCCATGAACACAATTTTTTCTTGGTTGTGCGAACATTAAGTTAACATTCCTGTTTATCATTTTGAAAGTATTATGGAAACGTTTGATTTGTTCATATAATGTTCTGAAACGTGTAGCAACATTTAAAAAGTGTTAGATAAATGTTGAACTAAAATGTTGCAGAAAGAAACATTCCATGAATGAAACATTGTTTTAAATGATTAGTGTTTTTACATTACGTTAAAGGATCGTTCCATTTTGTCATAAGAATGTTACTTTTAAATGTTCTCTGAACGTTCTTTAAAATGTAGCAATGATTAAAGAATGCTAGATAACCATTCAACTAAAATGTTCAAGTAAAACATTCTGTAAAGTATTGTTTTAAACATTTTTGACGATTGATCTTTTAAAACATTTTGTCTCAGGTGTGCAAACGTTAAATGAACATTCCATTTTATCATTTTGCAAACATTATGGGAACGTTTTAGAATGTTCAAATGTAACAAGTAACAACATTATATGAATGTTGAATGTTCATCTAACATTCTCAACTAAAATGTTTCAGAAAAAACATTCCACGAACTACATTTTTTCTTGGTTGTGCGAACATTAAGTTAACATTCCAGTTTATCATTTTGAAAGTATTGTGTTCGTTAAACGTTCTGAAACAAGTAGCGACATTTAAAAAATGTTAGATGAACGTTCCACTAAAACATTTCGGAAGAACATTGCATGAATGAAGTGCAAAACGTTCTGCAAACAATACTAAGATTGAGCGAACGTTCTATTAACGTTGAGGGAACCTTATTTTAACATTAGGATAGTTCTGAGAACATTCCATTAGCTGTTTAACCAAAGACAAGCACAAATTGTCAACACCAGATCTATCATTTTATCATTTCAAACAATGCAAAACTGTTTTGCTTTCAAAGAGTGTTTTGCTTGTAAAAAGTGCTTGCGCTGTCTGTGAATTCAATAAATGTCACTTGTATTTTATTATCTAACGCGGTGACATTCAGACATTTTCTAGTGTGTGCTATAATACTTTGACAGCAGTTACTTAAAAGTCATTGCCAAATGCTTCAGACAAGTGCCATTATTTCAGCTCGGAACTCTTGCTTTGATATTTCGTGATCTCATGAATGACATTTAGGCATTCTGAAGTGCTGCGAATGCTTTCTGTGGTCACTGTGGATGTGAACGGGCATGCATGTTCCTCAGTTTTGCATGATGTTGTGATCAGCTGGAGCGTGTTATGACAGGTCTACAGCTCTCTGATCTTCTCTGCTCATGTCACTGGCCTGATTTCAACAGCGTTGCTCTTCTCTACAGTGTGATAGAAGCATACTTAACCTGTTCATGTATTCCTCTTAGAGTAGTTAACAGTAGAGTATAATGTTGGCCAGTGACAAGGTCACTGGTTCAATTCCCAGGGATTGTGTGAACTGATGAAAAGCTTGAATGCAATATTAGTTGGTTTTGATTAACGTGTTATCATGCACAAATTGTTTTGACCTGGTTTTTGTGATCTTTGAGGTCAGCTGTTTGTGCTAGTTCTCCAACAGGTGTCTGACACCTGCAGTGAATGTTTAAATATACTCTGGGAATTTTAGGGTTGTTGACAAATAACATGGATTTTTCCAACTTGATGAGTTTTACTGTTTGGAATCTTTGGAGTTTAGAATTTATTTTGGAATTTTTAAATAATTTATGACTCATTTAAATAGTCTTGCAGTGCATAATTTGTAGTTTGTCCTTTTTAAATGTTCACTTGTCGCACTGCAAGACTATTTTAATGAACCATAAATTATTTAAAAAATGTCTGATGTAATATCTGATCAGTTTTATAGTCCCCCCCCCCCCCATATTTTCTGTTTTTATTTTACATTTAGTTAAGGTTTCACTGATTTTGTTGTGTTTTTAACATTTTTATTTATTATTATTATTTTTTTTAATTAGTTCTTTGGTTTATATGTGTGTATATACATATATATAAACCAAAGAACTAATAAAAAACTAAATAAATAAATATATTAGGGTTGTCAAATGATTAATCGCATACAAAATAAAATTTGAGTTTGCCTAATATATATGTGTGTACTGTGTGTAATTATTATGTATATATAAATATACACAAATTGTGTATATTTAAGAGGAATGTTATTTATGTTATGTTCTGTTATTTAATATTTACAATATATATATATATATATATATATATAATAGAAATTATATAAAAATTATAATAAATACACTTGTAAATATTATTTTTATTTATACATACATAAGAATTACACACAGTACACACACATATATTAGGCAAATTTAAACTTTTATTTTGTATGTGATTAATTGTGATTAATCGTTTGACAGCCCTGAAATAAATAAATAAATACATACATAAATAAATAAATTTAGAAATGCTGCTTTGGCAACTAAAATAAAAAAAGTACATTTTTCATTTCAGTTAACTTTTTCTTTTTTTTTTTTTTTGATCCCACCTAACTTTTTTTAATAGGTTTAGTTTTAACTATAATAACCTTGCTCTCAATTAATGTGATTTTTAAATCAGTTTATTTAAGTACCATTTAGATATAGTTTTTATTCATATTTTCTTTTTTTTTCATTTTTACCATAGATGACGGTCATAGGAATGAAATATTGTGAATATTTTTTTTTTTTTTTTTTAAACATTTGCAAGTACAGATAGTGTGCAGGATTTATTTATTTTTTTATTTGCTTTGATGCTTGACCTGTTTTTGGTCCTTTATCCTACGCAACTACACTCAAAAAAAAAAAATGATTCTACAACACTGTTCAGTTTATTTTTAAAAAAAAAATAATTTTTTGAGTGTAGGAGGATTTCTGCTAGTTGTTTTCCAGTTAAATGTTTTAGTTTGAGTTCAACAAGCATTAAAAAATTAAATTGAGTTCATCCAGTTAATTGTTTTTTTTGAGTGTTTTGATCGCCTACTGATGTGCAAGAAAAATTGTTGACTGTTGATATTTTTACCTTAAAAATTGCATGCATAATTCTTTCAATGAATAAATTTTTTTTTGAAAGAATAGTTGTACTTGAGGCAAGTCACAATATTTGACGTGTCAACTACCTTTGTACAAATGTGTGTGTGCGTGTTGTAAAACAGCTGAATTATAGTTATTTTAGGGCGGTGAGTCACAGGGTGTCCCGGTTCACACCCAGCCATCAGTGATGAGGAATCTGGTATGGGATTCCCCACAACACACATTTTTTGGATTGTGGAAGGAATTGTCGTTCCAGTTGCATTGGGTGTGTGTGTTTTGCAGGTGGTCTGATTTTGTATTTGTATATGAACTTCAGCATTTGAAGGTGTTTCCGTTCTGTTTTCTGTCATTTTTACATGCAGACAGGAAGATGCATCTTTACTCAGCATATTTCTGTCTGTCTCTCACACGCAGCTGTCTGCTAGTGCACATTCTTTCATCGTTTCGAACAGAAAAAACATCAGGCTCCAGTTATTCACAGCGTGTGCGTGTGCGATGGAGGAATCATGACTGTAAAACTAGTTATAAACCTTGACAGACACAATGACAGAGTCCTCAGTTGCAGATCTGTATGATTAAGTCGTTTGATCTCGGCATGCGAGTGTGTCTCTGTCTCAGGGTGGGCATGTTTCAACACTGGGTGTTTCATCTCCATTAGCTCAATGTTTCCCTCATGAAATCCGACATCTGTGAGCTGCACATCTGTATGACGACACACATCTTCTATTCCCTTTATATTTGTGAGTTTAGAGCATGCAAACCACTTATTTCAGAAACAATGGTGTTAGGGAGGAATAGATCAAATACTCTTAGCACTGCAGAATTTAATTGCATGTCATTCGCAGTGTTTTACAAATCTCTATTTTCCCTATGCGTTCCCACCTGTTTGCTTAAGCACTTTATTTGACAACAATAGAAAAATGCATGCTTTAGTTCTGAAGGAATGGTTGTCATATTGTTTTCATGTGATTGCATTTTAAAAAATTTAATTCTTTTACCGAATTCATTTGATTATCACAAGTTTGATAATAAATATATATTAATTGGTAAAACACAGAATCCAGAAAAACTAAAACGGAATTTGTGAAAAGTAATGCAAATTTCATGAGGCCCTGTTATTGTTAAAATGTTATTAAATTATTAGCAAATTATTTATAGAATTATTGTTTTATAAAAATAATAATTAATAAAGAAAATTATAAAACACAGAATTATTTATTTATATTATTTTATATATTTAATATA
>JAHKKF010538285.1:0-18760 GCA_019740295.1 Labeo calbasu
TTAGGTTGTGGCATCCGAATAAGATTTTTGAACAAACATAAAACATGACTCGTTATTCTGATTTTCCATTTTTTGTGTTTTGCGCTCGCGGTTGGTCCCTACCATTGCCGCCAGGGGAGGGGATGGGGGATTAGTTCACAGCCTGCAGCGGACCCAGAGCGCTGCCGCTTTATGTATAGGTGGGGGGCGATTTGCACCTTTGATTCCCCCCCTCTGGTCTATGCATCACTGCCTCTGCTGAAAATTTTTTAACCCTGGTGGGGATAAAAACATCCTGCGAACCCTTAAAGTCCCGTTTTGAATCAAATGATTCGCGATTCGCGCTTTAAAGTCCCGTTTGAATCAAATGATTCGCGATTCGCGCTTTAAGTCCCGTTCGAATCAAATGATTCGCGATACGCGCTTTAAAGTCCCGTTTTGAATCAAATGATTCGCGATACGCGCTTTAAAGTCCCGTTTTGAATCAAATGAAATGAAATGAACCTAAATTTGCCTGCCTGGCAATCCGTTAACGTTAAATGAGTAAATTGGTAAATTAATTATGAATGAATATAATGTTTTTGCATTGACTAGGCTAGATTTGACTACTGATCAGTGAAAACGATAGTGTTACAGAGGAGACATTTACAGAGGCTAGGTGGATTTGATATACAAAATGATTTATTTGCATATTGTGTTTATTTACATAACTACATATATAATTGCATAACACTATCATATTAATGTTTTAAATATATAAAGTTTGAATACAGCAACAATATGAAAGTAGAACAGGTGGCGGCAAGTTACTGTCCTTAGAGTAAGACATTAAATCATTCATTCAAAAGGCTGATTCATATAGGCTGGAATAAAGTGAATCATTCAGTATGAAAGGCTGCTGTGTGTTGCCTTGTAGAGGACACTGTTCTGCTGACTTCTCATCAAAATAGAGCAAAATGAGAAAATAGTTATTACACTCACTCAAAATGTACTTCTTGTTATATTGATTTTATACTAGCCTACAGTTCAATAAAGATTTGCAGTGGTGCTGATATTCGGGGAAAACACTTTCTCGTGATATTGCTTAACTGAATGCAATTACTCGTTTGTGAGGTATTTGAAAAAAACGGAAAATGAAAGTTTGAAGCCAAATTTTATCTGGTTAATTTTGATTATGCAAATTGAACAAAGAACTGCAAACCGTTACACGGACCTGTTTTATATTTTTATCATTTAATACAAATATTTATTTTGCAAATTAACAATTAATAAAATTGTTATTAAAAAATAGCAATTAATAAAAAAAGAATACATTTTCATCAACTGTCATACTATGCCAAAACCTAAAAAAAATAAATAAATTGGCAATATTTTCGTATTTTTTTACATTTTTTTAAAAGATAAATACTTACCGTGACATATATATATTTTTAATTATTTATTTATTTATTTATTTATTTTATATATGGTATTTAAAAGTCTAAAGCAACTACAAAAATGCTTTTTATTTTATATTTTTCTCATTTAATACAAATATAAATATATTAATTAACATCAACGTGTCATCTACCAAAACCAGATTTCAAACATGGTAACATTTTATTTTTTTCGGTGCAATATTTTCTTATATTCTTTTTTTTGAAGGTAAATACTTCTCTGTAAATAATAATATATTATTTTTATTATTAATAAAAATAATAATAATAAGTGTCTTATTTTATTTTTGCCAAGTTTTTTTTTTTTTTTTTTAGATATTATTTTCACTCCTTTATGCCATTTATTTATTTGTGAGTTTATTTGTATTTTTTAATCGATTTGTGATTTAAGTGTGTTATTTGTGATTTGGTGACATTTATTATTTATATGCATTAGTATTTATGATATACATATAATGAATAATGAACTGTAAGTTGCATGTATATTGAGGTACATTAGAGATTTTTTTGTAAGATTCACTCAAATGCACAAATATGGCTGTGTTTGGGATAACTTTTCCACAGTAGTATACATTCACCATTGTCTTGCATTCTGGAAATAAAGTCACAATTAAAGAAAGCAGTAACTCCTGTCCCTGTTCCCAGCATGCTGTGCAGCGATCACTGAGCTTGTTTTGGACGACACAACAGCACATAATGTGGTTCAGGTAGTCCGCTTGTCTTTCTCACACACTTCTCTCTTAAATCAAAAACATCAGTTTGCATTCATCTCATATTTATATAGTCTACATGCTTTGATTCTGTTTTAGGAGAACGGTGTGTACATAATTGGCAAACTGATTTTGCCACAAAACTTTAAAGATCCTCAGGCAAAATCTCTACAGGTACGTCAAATGTGATTTATAGTCTCAAGCAGGTTTCATATGAAATATACTGTATTTATCACATAATAATTCAACTATTTTCTGAAGTGTTATGCTTTCAGGGCCCTACGATTCCTTTTTAGTATGGAACGCAATAGACATCACTTTAAAAGGTATTTTATTTTTATTGTATTTATTTTATAGAAATATATTACTTTTTATTTATTATTTCTGTATTCTGTATTTTTGTTTATTTGTTTATTTCTTTAATTTAATTTAATATTATTTTATTTTATTGTTATTTATTTCATTTTTTGTATCTAAATTAAATTATGTTGGTGCTAATTGTTTGTTTGCTCCAGACTGTTTTCTCCATTTATTTTATTTTATTTTATTTTATTTTATTTTCTGTATCTAAATTAAATTATGTTGGTGCTAATTGTTTGTTTGTTCCAGACAGTTTTTTCCATTTATATTATTTATTTTATTTTATTTTATTTTATTTTATTTTATTTTATTTTTATTTTTATTTTTATTTTTATTTGTATCTAAATTAAATCATGTTTGTGCTAATTGTTTGTTTGTTCCATTTATTTTATTATATTATATTTTAATTTATTTTATTTTATTATCTAGATTAAATTATGTTGGTGCTAATTGTTTGTTTATTCCAGACTGTTTTCTCAGTTTATTTTATTTTATTGTATTTTATTTTATTTTATTTTCTAAATTAAATTATGTTGGTGCTAATTGTTTGTTTGTTCCAGACTGTTTTCTTCATTTATTTTATTTTATCTAAATTAAAGTATGTTGGTGCTAATTGTGTTTGTTACAGACTGTTTTCTTAATTTTTTTATTTTTTATTTCCGTATTTTATTTATATTATTTAGGTTATTTATTTATTTATTTATTTTTGTATCTAAATTAAATGATGTTGGTGCTAATTGTTTGTTTGTTCCAGACTGTTTTCTTAATTTATTTATTTATTTATTTTTGTATCTAAATTAAATGATGTTGGTGCTAATTGTTTGTTTGTTCCAGACTGTTTTCTTAATTTATTTATTTATTTATTTTTTGTATCTAAATTAAATTACGTTGGTGCTGATTGTTTGTTTGTTCCAGACAGTTTTTTCCATTTATATTATTTATTTTATTTTATTTTTATTTTTATTTTTATTTTTATCTAAATTAAATCATGTTTGTGCTAATTGTTTGTTTGTTCCGGACTGTTTTTTTTCCATTTAGTTTATTATATTATATGTTAATTTATTTTATTTTATTATCTAGATTAAATTATGTTGGTGCTAATTGTTTGTTTATTCCAGACTGTTTTCTCAGTTTATTTTATTTTATTTTATTTTCTACATTAAATTATGTTGGTGCTAATTGTTTGTTTGTTCCAGACTGTTTGCATTTATTTATTTATTTATTTATTTATTTATTTATTGTATATAAATTAAATTAGGTTGGTGCTAATTGTTTGTTTGTTCCAGACTGTTTTCTTTATTTATTTTATTTTATCTAAATTAAAGTATGTTGGTGCTAATTGTGTTTGTTACAGACTGATTTCTCCATTTATTTATTTATTTTTGTATCTAAATTAAATGATGTTGGTGCTAATTGTTTATTTGTTCCAGACTGTTTTCTTAATTTTTTATTTTTTATTTCTGTATTTTATTTATATTATTTAGGTTATTTATTTATTTTAGAAATTATCACATTTTTTTTCTAAATGAAATGATGTTGGTGCAAATTATTTGTTTGTTCCAGACTGTTTTCTCCAGAATTGTTTGAGATGTTTATTGATGTTGGGCACTATGTAAGAGACATTACTGCATATGAGCCACTGCAGGAGAAAATCGCCATCTTATCGGTAAGATACTAAAGATCTTTCTTGTCTTCATCAGCGAATTGCACTGACCCTGCTACTTCTCCGACGTTAAATTGAATCTTATGCAATAAACTAGTTAAAGAGAAAGGTCAAAGCTCTCTGTAACATTTTCTCTCTGGCCTGTTAACATTTATTCGTAGGAGGAGGAACTGGACGTTCTCAGGGAAAGTATAGAGACGGTGAACCAGAACCGACCTCCTTTGAGAGTGATCAATGGTTATGCGGTTTTGGACCATCTGGGCAGCGGTGCCTTTGGCAGCGTCTTTAAGGTAACCATCTTTGCCAGGGGTGGGCAATTAATTTTCCCAAGGGGCCACATGATAAACTTAGGCGGTTGCAGAGGGCCGGACCAATACACTTAACTCTGCCCATCTCTTTATAAAAAATAAATAAATAAACATTAAATGAAACATTACAATCAAACAATGAAAATGTGAAGCACATATTTATATTACTGTTTAATGAACAGCTTATAAAAATATTGCAGCTTTTAAACTACCATCACAACTTTGTACAAAAAAATCAAGTATGACAAAGATTAGCATGACGCAGTTTCAGCATTATGGACGTGACATTTGCAGTCAAAACCTGAAACATAAATTCTCATAGAATGTATTCATTACCAATAACTTTGTACAATCTATTTATACTTTTCTAAAACCCTGAGAAAAGTATCAGTATAAAAGCAACAATATCTGCCGGATGGAGAAACGTTGGCAATTCACAAAACATAGGCTGTATGCCTTTTTTGTTTTCTTCAATAAATTCGTTTTTTGTTTCTGAGGAAAATATCAGTGTTACGGACATGACAGTTCTGAAAGCGGAATTTATCCGACTACGGAAATCCGTATGAAATGCTTTAAAAAGGAGACGCCTTTAGAGAGAACTGCAACCTTCATACAGCTTACATAATCAGGGGGTATTTGATTTCGTTTTAAATTTGTTTGTTTTAAAGTAGACTTTCTTTAGATATATTTCTCACGTATGTGAGACAGTCATACCGTGAGTTTCAGTTCTTTATTTGTGACGCACTTCAGAGACAGATGGGAGAAAGCGCATCCTGTTTGTTCTCGTTACTCTACAAAAGCAGCGTTTGTTGTTATTATGAGTTTACAGAAATAAAATTAGTTTTATGCAATAAAATTAGTTTCGCGCAGACGCTTCTCTGTCATGCATAGGTGAATTCCACACTCCGGTTTATTAAAATAAATCTTGACCAGTCTACATCCGAGACAGATGCAAATATAACTTATAAATTGATAAAATGATCTAACGGACTGATGCCGCTTGTTGATCATTATTAGTTGTTGTCTATCAAGATATAAATCTGTTTTAAAAATGCTAGCCTATGCGAATAAGACTGCAGTTTCACATTTTGCATCTGCATAACAAAGTACATTATGTTTAACATGCAATGATACGAAATAAGACCAAACAAGACGTGTAATGAAGAAAAATATTTAGACACAAATAAGAAAAAAGAAAAAAAAATGAATCTCGAGCATATTTGAGATACAGTTACTATACTAATAATAATAATAGCACTTTGAAAATAAAAGCAGTGCGGTTGTATTTCGTGCACATAATTACACCTATTTGCGATTGACTTTTAATTATCCAATAACCTCACGCGGGCCGGTCAAGGATAGCCAGAGGGCCGGATGTGGCCCAGGGGCCGTACAATGCCCAGGTCTGATCTTTGCTGTTGTGCTGTTGTGTTGGTTAATAGCTACGTTGAGCCATTCACAGTTGTTTTCACTCCCACTCAAAGGTGCGTAAACAGAGCGGACAGAACATTCTGGCACTGAAGGAGGTCAACTTTCACAATCCGGCATTTGGCAAGGACAAGCGATCCAGAGACAGCAGCGTGGAGAAGATTGTATCTGAGCTGACCATCATTAAAGAGCAGGTGAGCATATGGAGACCACAGAAAGAGCTCAGACAGCCCTCTAGTGGTCAAAGTCATGAAAGACACACAATAAAATAAAAATAAAAATCATTTTTTTAAATTATGACATTCATTACTGCATTTAAATGTGTTTAGTAAATTAATGTCACAACTAAAAAAAGTAATGAATTCATTTTCCAGCATTTTAATTAAGCAAAAAGTAATTACTTATTTTTAAGACCCTGAAAGCTATCTTTTATAATTCTTCATTTCTTTCAGATGTCTCATCCGAACATTGTAAAATACTTCAAAACATTTCTAGAAGGTATGTACACTTTTGTTTATATACAGTGTATTATATTTAATATTTATATTTAATGATATGCGTATAATGTATATTTTCACTACCAGTCAGACGTTTTGGAACAGTAAGATTTTTTGTTTTTTAAGCAAGTCTCCTCTGCTCACCAAGCCTCCATTTATTTGATTCAGAGTACAGCAAAAACAGTAAAATTGTGAAATATTTTTGCTATTTAAAATAACTGTTTTCTATTTGAATATATTTTAAAATGTAATTTATTCTTGTGATCAAAGCTGAATTTTCAGCATCAATACTCGTCTTCAGTGTCACATGATCCTTCAGAAATCATTCTAATATGCCGATTCGCTGTTCAAGAAACGCTTCTGATTATTATTATTATTATTATTATCATTATTTAAAACAGTTTTAAATTATAGAAATTAATACTTTTATTTAGCAAGGATGCTTTAAATTGATCAAAAGTGATGATGTAGACATTTATAATGTTATGAAATATTTCTATTTCACATAAATGCTGTTCTTCTGAACTTTCTATTCATCAAAGAAACCTGAAAAAAATCTATGCAGCTGTTTTTGATATAATAATATTTTCTTTTTTGAGCAGCAAATCAGAATATTAGAATGATTTCTGAAGCATCACGTGACTGGAGTAATGATGCTAAAAATTCAGCTTTGAAATCACAGGAATAAATTACATTTTTTAATATATTCAAATAGAAAACAGTTATTTTAAATAGTAAAAATATTTCAAAATTTTTGAAAAGTATTTTGGATCAAATAAATTCAGCCTTGTTGAGCAGAAAAGTCTTCTAAACATCTTACTGTTCAAAAACTTTTGACTGGTAGTGTAAGTTGTATAACTATAACTATAATTTTTGTCTTTTGTCTCAGCTGATAAGCTCTATATCGTGATGGAGCTCATAGAAGGAGCTCCTCTGGCTGAACATTTCAGCTCTCTCAAAGAAAAACGGCAGACGTTCACCGAGGAGAGAGTCTGGAACATTTTCATACAGGTGAGGAATTTGACACTTACACAGCACAACGGAAATGTGACATAAAAGTGAAATAAGTTCATATTGAAACCTCCACAGATCTGTCTGGCTTTGAGATACTTACACAAGGAGAAACGGATCATCCACCGAGATCTCACACCTAATAATATCATGCTCGGAGAGAGAGATAAAGTCACTATTAGTGAGTTGATTTCACCTTTTATCTGTCCAGAGCGTCATTTAAATATATAGTAACCCATCTAATCTTTTTCCAGCTGACTTTGGTCTTGCAAAACAGAAACAGGAGAACAGTAAGCTGATGTCTGTGGTTGGGACTATACTGTACTGCTGGTGTGTATTGAAATGTTGTATTTGCAATTCTCAAATACAACCAGGTGAACATTTGTTTGAGTTTAAGTTTTTATGTATTAGTCCAGAGATTGTGAAGAACGAGCCGTACGGTGAGAAAGCAGACGTTTGGGCCGCGGGCTGCATCCTCTATCAGATGGTCACCCTCACACCTCCATTTTACAGTGCAAACATGCTCTCCCTCGCGACAAAGGTGACGGATTTAACATATAAAGAAGAAATCCTTGCAATGTGTCGAAAAAGAAACATTCAGATATCTTATTCATAAAAATGATGCATTTTTAATGCTTGTCAGATTGTTTTGATCTGATTGTGCTCATGTTCTTCATGTGGTTAGATTGTGGAAGCGGTTTATGAGCCAGTAGAAGACAAAACCTTCTCTGAGAGAGTGATTGACATGATTAAATGGTATGATTTCCTAAGAAGTTGCTGCTTTCATGTATTAAGTCTCTTGTGCTCATCAGGGCTGTATAATGTACAGCTGAGGTCAAAAGTTTACACCCCCCTTTCAGAATCTGCAAAATCAACTATAATTTTCTCTTGTGGACTATATTTAAACATCTTTTATGTGAAATATCTTATTCAGGTCAGTACTAAATAAACAATAACATGCATTTTGCATGATCCTTTCTTATTTTGGTAAAATAATGAACATTATTGATTCTTAAAGGGTGATGTAAACTTTTGACCACAACTGTATCCTGATATATACTGCTAAATTGAACACTGACTGGATGTTTTGAACAGATTTCCTGTTGAACTGTCACCATCTAAACTGCAGTGCTCAAACTGTTTAAAATACATTGAATTAAGCTACAAATTCGATCATAATGCACAATGTTTTCATCTAACATGTATTTTGAGGTGCAGCTCGTCATATTAATGGAAGTGTTTTCGCTAGTTAGCAGTACACCGGTTACCTCACCTGAATATTTTCGTAGATTCGTGTTGGATGTTATCTGTTATCTTTGGAATGGAAATGTTGATATTTTATTTGTAAACATCATACTTTTTTCGCTTATTTCAATTAATGTCAAACAAAACTAGCGCGCTAAGCAAGTAAAGTACTGAGAGTGTCGTGTAAACATGGCTGAAGACGAGAAAAGAGAAACAGACAAACCGAATCTTTTGAGCGAATCATTTACGCTGGAACCGCTTCAACTGATTCAAACTCATTCAGTTTAAGCGATTTACTAGCAAAAAAAAAAAAGATTAAAAAGCACTGATGGGGAAACGGAGCTTTTCGAAACTACGAATCAGTTAAACCAATGCGTCGCAAAATGATTCACTGTTTCGAAGCGTATAGCGAATCATTTGATTCAGTTCGGCACTTTGAATCGCGTATCGCGAATCAGACTTCGGAGCGGGTTCGCGAATCATTTAGTTTAGATCCGAATTCCGGAGTGGGTTTGTGAATCATTTCGCGAATTAAATGATTCGCGATCCGCGCTCTGAGTCCTGATCTGAAATGATGGTTCGCAAATCATTATTCAGATCGGGACTTCACAGCGCGAATCGCGAATCATTTCATCATGTCAGAATTTCGGAGCGCGGATCGCAAATCTTTTAATTCAGATCGAAACTTCAGAGCGCGGATCGCGAATCATTTGATTTAGATCAGAATTTCGGAGCGCGGATCGCAAATCTTTTAATTCAGATCGAAACTTAAGAGCGCGGATCGCGAATCGCGAATCATTTAATTCAGTTCTGGACTTTGGTGCGGGTTTGCGAATAATTTGATTCATTTTGGACTTCGGAGTGGGCTTGTTTTTTTTTTCAGATTTTTTATTAAACAGCATAAAACATCAAACCTTTCAGTCAGTATAGTTATAAAAACAAAAAGAAAAAAACAAAGAAAGAAATTATACACAAATATAAAGCCCTTAAGCCATTTATTTGATCAAAAAATACAGTAAAATCAGTAATTTTGTGAAATATTATTAAAATTTTAAATAACTGTTTTATGTTTGAATATATTGTGAAATGTATTTCACAGCATCACTACTCCAGCCTTCAGAAATCATTTTAATATGCTGATTCTGAGCTCAATTATTATTATTTATTATTGTTTTTTTATTATCAGTGTTAAAAACTTTTGTGATTTTAATAATATTTGACAGTATAATTCTTTTTACTGTATTTTGGTTTAAGTAAATGCAATTTGGTGATAATGAAGAGAAAATAATGTGCATTAGATCTGTAATTAATGCACTGACTGTATTTTATTGCTCTTGCTGTCACTGAGAATTATGGGAAATGCCATCCAGTTGCTTCCTTTAATTTTCTGGCAAGCATTATAGCTATTCATCATCGAACGTACACTGAATTTAATTTTTAGATTGGTTTCTTAGATATAGCACCTTTATAGAACACATTTTCTTTGTCTTGTGATAGGTGCTTGACTCCAAACGCAGACGTGCGTCCTGACATCATCGACGTAATTTCCAGAATCTCAGATATAATGATGAAGTTTGTGGACAATCTCTGTGCATCCTATAATTCGCTGGAGAGAAGGGCGGAGCGAGACAGGAAGAGAGCACAGAAGTACTTCCTGGAGAGTAACAGGACCAGGATGTGCGGCCCACTGCAACAGGTTAGATCAGAAAACTACTGCTCAATTCTTCATTATTATAAACTGTTTGGTTAATAAATAAACCTGGGTTTGTCTTTTGAAAGAGATACAGCCTGAATATTTAGTGTATTTTGTTTTCGATTCAGAACGCCGGCCTCAAAGATCAAGATGGATCACAGAATCAGAGTTTGGAAACTTCTGCATCTGTTTCAGCAAGTGGAGCAGAACAAAAACAAAGCCAAGGTGACAGAGGTTACCTCTAATACACTCTACAGAAGCATTTAAATGCAAATGAGCAATTCAAATATGCTTGGTTTTATTTTTTCTTTTCTTAAAATGTGTAGAAATGTCTGGGAATGTCAGTGTGAAATGTTCTGATGAGCTGAACATGCACAGGTAAGTTTATACTCTTTCTGTCTTTTTTTTTTGTTTGTTTGTTTTACACAATTTTAATTAAATGGTTTTTTTACATTTTATATTCAAATTTTTATTTTATTTTATTTTATTTTATTTTATTTTATTTTATTTATTTTTAAATGTGTTCCCATGTAAAAGCAGTAAAAGACTTCTGTTTTGCATTTGGCAGTGGGGATTGTCAAAAAGCAAAAGCACGACCAGGTAAAAAATCTCTGTTTTCCTAATTGCTCTGTACATTTTATTTAGACTAATTTGTATAGTTTTGATTCGTACACTAAAGGTAAAAAACACCTGGAAATATTAGCTAATTTCTTATGTTTCACTTGTGTTTCTCTCATGTTTACAGCATCGGCAGGAATTTGTTTATCTCAGAGAAAAGTTCGACAAATTGATGATCCCAACCAAAGGCTTCTTGAGCTTCTGCATAAGATTATATTCATAACTCAGGTAACTTAGAGCCTGTTTTCAGGCATTTTCCAGAATGTTTCAGTCTCGTTTATTCATGTTTTCTGTTTTTAGCTTCCACCAGCTCCTCAAAACAGCTTCAAGCAGCGGGCAGTCGAACGATTCAAGAAACCGCTGTTTACATATGGAAGTGATCCGTACAATCTGAAGGTGGAGCTCAATAAGGTACTCAATCATTTTAATGCAAAAACAATGATTTTTGTTAGTCATCATGTACTGGCATGGAAACAAGATCATGCAAAAGCAGTTGCTTCAGTTACAGTTACCAAATCTTACATTTTGCTCATATAAATATCAGAATCTACACCAAATTGAATCAAATTGAGTATGAGCTCCATATTCTCACTTTGTCATAATAAATGAGCCGTAAAAGCCTGATGTATCAAATATTATAAATATTTTTATTTTATGTTTTGATATTTTAAAATGTTATCTAAAGGTTCATTACAAAAAATCTATTATTTTATATGTTAGGCTTTACAGGGTTAATCTGGAAAAGGTGCAACAACTCCATCTTGTGGCTGTTATAGTGAACTTCAGTGGAAAATGCATTCATTTCATTGTGCTTTGAACTGAAAAATGCTTTTCAGAGCCTTGATTTCAAACTTTTCAGGTTCTTCAAGGAAGTCAGGAGTTGGTGGAGATGTCTTCAGCCAGCAGAGAGTGGTGGTCCATGATCCAGTCTCTGAGTTCAGACCCTTCCGCTGCGGAAAACCGTGGAAGTGTAACTCTAAACTGTACTCTTTTATCCATGGTTTAATTTTAAAGCATTACAAACACCACTGAGCTTGTATTATTGATTTTGTAGGGGAATCAGGTTACTCCAGTCTTCAAGACGGACTTACCTATGAAGACATACAGGTGGGATTTGAAAACATTTTTGTTATTGTGAATGCATGAATTAATACCAATTTTTGTTTTTGTCAACAACCAGCATGAGTAATTAATCATAATCACTGACGACCATTACTGACATTTGTACTGCTGTTTTCCCTCCAAAATGATGTGACTAACTGGAGGATGATGTCACTGAACTGACTTTTGTTAGTTAAAAGAAATTAAAAAAGATTAACAAGATGGAAAGTGATATTTATGACCCATGAAAAAACTGATAATACAAAAACCAAACGATTTGATTGCAGAAAGATAAAAACATGATCCTTTGTCCTGGAGGATGATGTCATTAAAGATCTTGATAGTTAAACGAAATTAAAATTACAAGGAACATTATTTAATTTATTTAAATTTATTTATCTTTTTATAAAGTTATTTAATTAATCTGCTACTTCTATTCGCTAAATTTAGTATACATAAATGCAAATATAGGGAAAATAATTTTTTGTTTTTTTTAATGTTAAAGACAGAAGTTTATTTAATTTTCATTTATTTATTTTTTGCTAAACCTAATGTAAATAAAATGACTTTATTTGTATTTCTTTAAAATCAATCGAATAAAAATATATATGTATAAAATAAAGAAAAAAGGACTAACAGGATTGCAAAAGTTGATTTTATGTTTTTAACCTTTTAAAAAAAAAAATTAGAGGTTACAAAGCTGTAATATGTTACTACTTGTAAACATTTTAATGTTTGCATTTAACTTTATTTCTGCCTTTTGATTTTCTTTTATTATTATTTTTTTATTAATTTATAATATATATATATGTATACATATAATTTATTACATATATTAATTATTGAATTTTATTTTTGCTTATCCTAATGTAGTACTTGACTTTTTTTGCAATTCTTTAAAATCAATCAAATAAAAATATATGTATAAAATAAAGAAAAAAAGACTAACAAGATTGCAAAAGTTGATTATCAATTAAATTAATATGCACAAAAAATGTTAAAAAATGTTAACATTTTGATTATAGAAAGATAAAATTCTGAAAATTATGAAGATCTGGAATAATTATAAATAAATTGTCAATTTTTCATCCTAAATATTAGTGCAGCACAGACAAAAATGAGCATCCACTCAAACCAAAGTAGTAAAATCAGTCCAAATTCACCCCCATGTTCGCTTAATGCCAACTAATGTGATTTCCATCTTTAAAAGTTGTGAATTTAATATTTATTCCAGTATGTTGACAATGATCCAGCTGTGAGTTTTATGTCAGCTCTCAGTCTGAAGCTTGTGTGATGTTTCAGAGTATGGTGGAGGATGTGCTGGAGGAAAACGGATATTACAGCGCAGCTCTGGGCAGGTAAATGCAGAATGAAGCTGTTTTCTGTTGGATTTCCTGTGTGGTCATTGACTGTCTGACTGTCTGTCTGTCTGTCTGTGTGAACGGCAGAAGTGAAGTGGATTCAGGAGCAGGAACCAGACGAACTCAGACCCCGTGACCCGCAGCGGTGCTCGTGTCTGTCTGACAGCAGCCTCTCAGGTCAAGCTGACAATAATCACATTATGAATCATAAGCTGATTATGTGCGTCTGAAGAACACATGCTGTTATTTGAAATATATTAGCACAATATTAGATTGCAATAATAGTCAATGGACGCACATAGACCATTTACCTCATTTGAATCTGTGCACTTTATTGAGTGTGATTTTTCCTGTGTGTTTTTAGACAGATTCACACAAAACATACGGTTGAATTGAATAGAGTTTCAATATAAAACAGTACTTTAGTTTTTACTAACTAAACAAATTTATTGCTTCCACCTGTGTTAAAATAGATGGAGGTAGATTTAACCACTCTCAGAGCATTTATACGTGATGTGTGTGTGTGTGTGTGTACTTATGTGTGTGTATAAGCCTTTATAATAACATCGTTTGTCTTTCTATATTTGATACATGTTCAGTGGCACATAGAAAATGAGTGATTTTCTCTTCAATCCTGCAAATAAATTAAAGCAAACAAATAAAAAATATTTATAAAATTGAGAGAAATATTTAATATTCTGCAGAATCTGATATTTCTAGGACACTGATCAAATGTAAAACTATAAAATTTGTCATTAAAATATGTTTTTTGGAAACACTTTACATTAATGTCTCATTATAACATTATTTAATGCATTACATAACAATGAGCATGGTATGATTTATTTATATGACATAATTTATTTATTAATCTTAGACAATATATACAACAGCAATATTAATGGTAGTTCATTAAAATGCATTCAAAATAAAAAATAATAATAATGTACAAAAATACAATACACGTTCATTGTTAGTTTACAGTGTATTGATTTGTGATTAAAATACACAACATTTGATTTTAAAAAAGATGTATTAAATGTGGAAATTAAGATAAATAAATGCTGTAAAAGTATTGTTTAATGTTAGTTCATGGTAACTAATTTAGTAAGTAAAGATAGCAAACGAAACATTGTTTTTATTTTATTGTATTTTATTATTTTATTTTATTTTATTTTATTTTAATTTATTTTAGACCTATCCTATGTTTTCCTAATTAAGCAATTTTAGAAATAATTTTGGAAAATGTTTGCAATATGTATACAAATACTTTTTATTTTATTTTATTTTATTTTATTTTGGACATATTCTATGTTTTCGTAATTAAGCAATTTTAGAAATAATTTTGGAAAAATATTTAGAATATGTATACAAATACTTTTTTTATTTTATTTTACTATTTTTTTATTTTATTTTGGACCTATCCTATGTTTTCCTAATTAAGCTTTTTTAGAAGTAATTTGGAATATGTATACAAATACTTTTATTTTACTTTTTTATTTTATTTTATTTTGGACCTGTCCAATATTTTCCTAATCAAGTGATTTTAGAAATAATTTTGGAAAATGTTTGTAATATGTATACAAATACATTTATTTTATTTTAGATCTATCCTATGTTTTCCTAATTAAGCACTTTTAGAAATAATTTTGAAAAATGTTTGGAATATATATACAAATACATACATTTTATTTTATTTTATTTTATTTTATTGTATTTTATTATTTTATTTTATCTTGGAAAATGTTTGGAATATCCATACAAATACATACAGTATCCAAATGTTGACCTATTAAATTAAGAAATGTACACTACACAACCAAAGCTCAGTATGGTGTGCGCTGTATCCCACAATGCAATGCGTTTGAGTGTGCTAAATAAACCTGAAGTGATAACAAGCATCTAATTTTTTAATTACCCAATTATTTACCCAGACTGCCAAAAGCTAATTGGCTTAAAAATCCAAATAACGCATTCTAGGATAACCACTTGCTGAATGAAATGTAATGAGGTCACATTACAGCGGTTTATAATTGAGACATTTATCATTGCATAACCCTTGCATATTTTTTACAAAGCTGTTCAATCCACGCGCTGCTTATTAGCGACCTCTAGTGCAAAAAAGAGGCATGACAGTAAATGACAAGTAAGTATTTATTGATTTTTTTTCTTTTATAATGATATATTTCAAATAGATATACACAACTATACATACTGCACTGTTTTATAAGGAAACAAAAAAAACATGGACACACCAGAGCTGAACGAGAAAGCGGTACGTCTTTTCCTGTCGGTTACAGGCTGAGAAATGTCCATATTGTCAAGCTGTTTCCATATGCATAGAGTAAACCGGGAGCAGCGCATCCCAAAATAACTGGGATTTTAACATCGTTTCCCTGCCCCGCGATCGTTACAGAGAAGAAAAACAACAAATGTTCCCCGTGTCCGTAAATGTGGCGAAAAGTGATAAGGCAATCTGTACAAACGTCGATAAATAAAACTCTTTCATAGTTTTGTTCAGGTCCACTATACACGTTTCCCGCTGCATAATGGAAGACTAATAACACCTCTCTGTATGTCATCTATAGAAAAATGCCATTTAAAGTGACTCCGCTGATAAATTACAACTGGACAGGCGGATATCCTCCGTCTGCGCACCGTTATTATGGTGTCGGGGGAGTCGAAAGCGCCCGATCTGTTCCTCGACACCTCGTGCAAAAGCATCGCCCCTGTTATACAGGTTAAAATGATGCCAACATGCTGCTAGCAACAGACATACATTCAGAAAAGAAAATTACATCATGTATATTTTTATATATATATATATATATACAACACATAATCTTTTTGGACAAGATACGACATAAAGCTGCTCTTATAGAAATAGCCATGCGTTTAGCAGCTATTGCACATAATGAAAAGATGATACGCCGCTGAGGAAGAGTCTAGTGTTTGAAACGCAGACAACCTTTGCTTGTGCGTGATGAGCGAATCACAATGATCTCTACCGTAGCTTTAAAACCTGAACGATTCCAAATGCGCTTTTATATTCACAAAACAGTAAAAAAAAGCCCGTTAAATACATTCAAGAGTGAAATATACAGCCCAGGTTGGTCAGACAGCGAGTTAGGAGGGGGTTTAGGGTTGGATTTTGAAGGCGAGCAGCTCTTCGGAGTGCATGTTGTTGAGCGAGCGCAGTTCGGGCAGCTTTAGGAGCAGCTTGGTGAAGACGGCCGCTTCGTTCGAGTGGTTTTTCATGATCAGGTTGCGAAGGGCTCTGATCAGCGTCTCCTGAAGGGCCTCCACGCCGTTTACGTCCTCGATGGCCGATCGGTCTGCGAAGAAAACATGCACATAATTGATACGTTTCTCGAAAGGACCAACTGTAGACAACAGTAAATGTATACGTTGACATTGTAATTATTAAAAGCAAAATCAATATATGTAAAATGGATGAAAATTCACTCAATATGGTATATACAAATTGACTTTAAAAGTAAATGAATAATACAAATGATTGAAGATAAATAATATATATATAAATATATATTACTATAAATCACATAAACACTAAATAAATAAATAATAAATAATTAAGTAATATTTTTTTAAATAAATAATTAGTAAATAATTTCAATAAATTAAAAAATATATCATTTATAATAATATATTAGTAGAAACAATTAATAATAATTATTATTATATTCATTTAAATGATTAAAAAAATATAATTAATAAAAGCAAAAACAATATGTATAAATAATCAGTTCAAAATTCACCCAAGATGATAAATGCACCCAGAGAAATTAAAACAAAAATAATTGTAAAATATATTCATATAAATAATTGAAATATGTTACATATAAAAGAATATTAAAAGGCAAAACTCAAATTTTGACTCAAATTTCACCCAAGATGGTGAATTGTTAAAATATTTTTAAAAAATAGTATAAATATATAATAATAATAAATAGATTTCAAATAAGCAATTAATAATATTACTAATAATTAGTAATGATTAAATGAATCAATATATAGTTGTATATATTTATATATATATAAATTGCACAACTTGTTGTCTATTATGTATTATGATTACTTTTGAATTAACTTTTATTGTCTGTTTTAAGTTTACATCTTTAAGTTTGTGCTTTTGTCATTTTTACTGCACAAAATATGCATTTCTATGTTTTTGAAGGGCTCACCTGCAGACACCAGCACCACGGCGGAGAAGAGACTCATCTCTTCCTCGTTGAGCTGCAGGGCTGTGAGTTTCTCGCTGAACTCGAACATGCAGTTGAGCAGCTCTCCGGCGCCCATGGAGCGCAGCAAGTCCACGCTGTACTTCCTCCCGCTCAGGAAGGTTACCGTCCGCTCTTTCACGTCGAACAACGACACGAAGCGCACCATCAGCACCTGCGCGGAGGGAAACGGACGAGAGCGTTAGGGGTCTGAAGGACGGCTTACGCTGACAGAAAATGCGTCGGGACTCGTGTTGCCTTACCTCGAAGGTTCCCGCCTTGAGGAGGTTGACCTGGTCGTGTTGGGAAAGGTCCTGGAAGCCCGGGATCCGCTTGGCAAATTCCACGACTTCTCGTACGGCTGGGATGAAGCTCTTGGAAAACTCCTCCCAGATTTCATGACCGGGCTTGCAGGGGTCCACGAAAGGGGAAACGCTCATGGGACACACCTGAGAAAAGAGTCAGTCTCACATTACAACAGATATGCTTTCAGAGGCACTTTACAGATAAAATAGCGTAAAACAGCTAAAGCTTTAATTGTACATTCGACAAAATGTATGTTTAAAAAAAAGATTTTTTTTTAATTTTTTTTTTGAAAAATTATATTATTTATTATCATATTATTAAATAATATAAAATAATAAAGTATAATAAAGTGTTTTATAAAATTGGTTGAAATTATTTTAAAATTGTTAAAAGCAAAAGAAATATGTTTAAAAAACAGCTGAATATAATTACAAATAAACATACAAAATTAACCCGAGATGGTAAACGCAGCCAGAGAAATTGTATATAAATTAATTTAAAATTTAGAAAAATTAATAATTAAAAAAAAACATAAATTATAAAAAGAATATAGAAACAATAACTTAATCATGTAGCCAGAATAACATAAGTTAATCATATAAATGATTAAATGTATATAATAAATGCAATTTTTAAAAAGTTATTACAATTACTCAAAAACATTAGTAATAATTTCTGTATTTTAATGTAACATTTTTTATATTTTTCCTTAATCAATTAAATGTATTAAGTTAATTAATTCAATATTTTAATTTTTAGTAATTTTGTTATCTGCTTTTTTCATTTTTTTGTAGTATTTCCAT
>JAHKKF010538286.1:4678-26354 GCA_019740295.1 Labeo calbasu
ATTTCTTAGAACTGAGTTTATATCTCGCAATTCCAACTTTATTTTTCAGATTTGCAATTTTATTTCTTAGAATTGTGAACTTAGAATTTATAACTCGCAACTGCAAGTTTTTTGGGTTTTTTTTCTTACAAAATTCTGAGAAAAAAGTCAGAAATGCAAGACAAATTTTTTAATTTTTAATTTTAAATTTTTTTATTCAGTGGTTAGAAACAGGCTTCCACAGAAGTTCCATAAAAGTTTATATTTTACACAAAAAAAGGTGCATGATTTACTTTGAAACAATTGCTAGTAAGTATTTCCTTGTGAAAGCATACTGCAATAATCCTTATTTACAACTTCAAAAAGTCATTTTGTAAAGTGTAGTAACTTACATAGTGCAGCTAAAGGGCTTTTACACAAGAATTTTTTTAAATTAAAAATTGTGGGGGTTTTTCTGCATACTGAAACATTCATCAGAGGGACACGTCAAAGTCAAAGTCAAAGCCGAACTCGGCGGTCAGCGTCCAACCGCTGGCGTTCGCCCACAGGGTCAGTGTTAAAACAATCTGCATAATGCTAAATCATTTGGTTTGATACTCACAGAGCTTTCCGGCCACAGAAGTCCCACGGAATCCACTCAAGCGCGCACGTTCAAACAAAAAGCGCCGATGTGAGATGACAGTAGCTGTAGTTGGAGATGCCAAGATTTTGAGGCCGGATCGCTCCCTGAAGTGGGCTTCGAGCGAGGTAGAGAAAAGCTGGCAAGCCCTTCTGCAGGGAGACTCGACTGATTGAAACCAAGAGAAATTAGCCTGAAAACAACTCCTAACCTACAGCACACCAAACGCCTCCTATTAGGCATTAACGAGACCTCAAGTGAACAATACCTCCAAAATGTGTACGTTCGGCAGGTCTCGAACAAAGGTCACGTCAATCACGGCTTTATAAGAGCGTGGGCCGCAAAAGCCGCATGGCAAGTAGCTGGTAAACTGTCTTTATGCATGAAATCTAAGTGAAACAGAAGCTAATCTGATTAAACAGCATGAAGAGTGAAACAACAGTTCATGCTTTTCTCGTTCCTTGAGCTAATTCTCCAGAATGGCATTCATCTCGACTCAAATAGCAAGCTGACGCCTTTTATTTCTTGCCCACAACAGACTTGACAGAGCCACGGGCTCGGGCTTAATTCGGCCCATTGCTCAGAGTTTCTCATTTGCATAATGAAAGAGAAAATTAGCGAGGAGAAGAGGAGCGGGACCAAATGAAGCAATCTGGCAGCGTGAGCGAAATGGAAATGCGAGCGATTTGGATGCCGATTTCTCAGCTTCTACCTTCACAACAGGTGCCGTGGCCGACACGGCGGCTCCCGAGCGTTTGGCGACGAGGTCGTTGCTGGCCGACGTCACCGCGATGGTCACGGGGGTGGGAAGGAGGGACGGGATGACCGGGAGCGGGAGGAGTCCCGGGCGGTTGTTGCCGTTGGCCACCGGCGGCGCCGAGGAGCAGGTGCTGTTGCCGACGCCATTGTGAAGGCCGCTGGCGCGCTCGCGACGCTCCCAGGGGCCTCGATAGTCTCTCTCGAAGCGGTGATGGTGTCGTGACATCACTTCCTCTTAGAGGATACGTAGCGCTGTCTGCAAGAAAGCACACAAAGAGAGCGATAGCATTGATTATACCCTGTCAAAACGCAGATAGAAATAGAATGCACCAAACAAATCCAGCTTCTTGGCAGGTTTGACGTGCAACACAACAAAACTCGCTGCAGACATCTCAATGTCTGCCAGACAGTAGTCAAAAAAAAAAGAAAAAAGTATGCATTTTAGACTGCATCGCTTCAGCTGAGTGTAAAAATAACACGCAAGCTTTTAACACCGACAAATATGCTTGTGTACGAGTGGCTTCTTTGTGTGCGGACGAACGTTTGGAGACTCCCGTGAGTGCAAGATGTGTCATCTTTAGTCACTTTTTAGATTGACCGAAGAAGCACTTCCATTTTTAAAAAGAGGAAATAAATAAATAAATAATGTATTTAAAAACACACACAATCAAATTTAATAAATAGACTTTTTAAAATTAAATAACTAAACAAATTAGAATTAAATAAAAAAAACAAATACATTAAAATTTACTAAATAACCAAACAAATACATAAAATTAAATAAATAAAACTTCATATAATTTAAAATAAAAAAAACTAATAAAATTTAGCAAAAAAAAAAAACCAAAAACACAATTAAATAACACAAAATTAAATAAAACTACATTAAATAATCAACAAATAATCATAATAAAATTAAAATAATACAAATACATTTTTATTTATTAAAAACAATTATAAAAAAGAAACAAACACATACAAATTAAATAAATAAAACTACATAATATAATTTAAAGTTAAATCAAATCAGGTAGATATAAGCACATAAACAAACAATTTACATAAAACACTTACATAATTAGCAAGTTACATAAAATGAAATAAAACTACACTAACCCAAAAACATTAAAAATTAAAATAATACAAATAAACTGTAATTTAATACAAATAAGAATGTAATAAAATATTAAACTAACAGATAAAAATAAATACATAAAATTACATAATTAAATATAATTTATAATAATAACTTAAAATTAAATATATAAAATCAGGTAGAATTAAACAGAAACAAACAAATGCAAACAATAATTTTAAATAAAACTAAAACAAATAATCTAAAATAAAATAAATTAATTAGAAAAATAAAAAAAAATTGAATAAAAAAACACAATGCTGAATAAATATATAAAATAAATAAAATGTTTTACAAATAACTAAATTAATATCATAATGAGACATGAACAAAAATGTCTCAATTTAACGTCTTAGAAATAAGACATTTAATAGCAAAAAAAATTATAAATATGTAAAATTCAAAACATTTCACACTTAATACAAAAAGAAATATATAATTTATATATATATCTTAAAAACCTTAAAAATCAAACTAATTTAATTATTTTAATATGTACTGTGTAAAATGACAAATGACAACACATGACAAATAACCCATCTACTTCTTATAATCCAGCCTCTGCTAGTCTTTATAAGAGGAAAAATGAGAAAACCAGTGTTTTTTTTACAAGACCCACAAGAAAAAACACAAGTTTACAGGAAAACTTGCACTCTTCCAGATGGTTACGAGATCCGTCCAGCTATCCCGAGTTTTCCTAACGACTAAAATTGTACGGCTCCAAGGCCTCATGATTTTAATTAATCTAATCAGCAGTTTTATTGAGCTTTATTGCTGAGAGCTATGCAGGACACGCTACGAGAAAACAATGTAGCAGCACCGGCTTGACTTTAGTGTCTGCGCTAAACTCGTTTTCCGTTATTTGCCGCGGCTTCTTTATCTTGTCGTCGTCCTCCACTGACATCCACATGTAATAACTCTGGAGACCCGAGGTTGGGAGTAGCGTTATTAGTTTCTCTCTTTGTACGTGTGGGAACAGATTAAGCTGTTAGTAAAATAAGCCACTTTTGGCCGTTCTGCTGTTCTGCAACAAATTCAGGATTTATTGTGCTTTGGCTGGCTGTTTTATATTGGAGTCAGCTAAACAAGACAGAAGTGTGGAATGAGGTTTACTAGAGCTGTTCTTCACTATTGTGGCTTTCGACCAAACTGTGTTACTCTTCAAGTAAACTGTGCGCTAGAAATAATCAGGACATATATAGGCTTCTCATAATATCAGCTCATTCATATGGAGAGGAATCTTAAGGAACTGAATAATATGAGGCAGAAAGAATGAATAAACATTGCATAAAAAGAACCAATGAAACAAATACAAAAAAAGTTAAATGGCTTGAAAAACTCAGATTTCTTTTCCATATTTCCAATTTTAGAACGTTGTGACCACATATATGTAAATAAAAACATATTTACACATACAACTCTGCATAAAAAACCAAAAATATATAAAGATGTTTAGATATTTATTATATACAAATACACAAAATAATAAAATGTGTATAATATACAATTATTTTTAAAATAAACATCTTTATAGATTTTTAGCTTTAATACATAAAAAAATAACTAAATATATAAACTATAAACTATAGAGAGCATTTTATGTACTGTATTTATATATCAAAACATCTTTATATTTTATATGTATTGCACACACAAATATATTAAATTATAATATACTATAAAATGTATGCACATATTTCATTTTTTTATTTAAAAAAAACCACATAGCATACAAAAAAATTATATTTATATTTTTATTTATATATTTTTAGAAATATATTTTGTACTCTATCTACATAAAATGCATATTTTATTTTTATTATATACATGTTTATATATATATACATATATCTTTCAAATAAATATACATGTTTATATGTTTTTATAACTAAATATAACTAAACTAAAAACTGTACTTAAATATATATGGATGTTTATATTTGTACTACATATAAATACATAAAATCCGCTATAGATATACACACACACACACAAAACAAAAATACATTAAAAAAATATGTTTTTATTTATATATGGGTCAAAGACGAAGGGTTTAAGCATAAAAACAAATTTAAATTGTTGTTGATTTTCAAAAAAAAAATTTCATGTTTAATTTAATTGGATTTTTGTTTTTGTTTTTCTAAGAAAAAAAAATATACATTTTTCCCTAATTTACAGAAGACACCCACTAAAACGGCATTCAGTGTAACAATCTTGTCAGGCATATTTACAACAAAAATCAATTAATGGCATATTAAAAGACAAATTACTTTCACCCCAAATACTAATTTGTTTACTAATTAGTACATTTTTAAAATTTCCCACTATCCTAGGTTTTGCCCATTTGTCAGTAAGAATTTTTTATTCATTTAAAATGTTATAAAATTTAATATGCTCCCTTATTCTTTAATATATTTTAATATGTACAAGGCATAAATATTGTGTTACACTGAATGACAATGTAAAATTATTTATAAAGCTAAAGCTAAATTTAAATAAATTAATTTGATCAGCTAAATAAATATATTACTGCATACACAATTTACAAACACACAAACACAACTTAAAGGAGAAGTCCACTTCCAGAACAACAATTTACAAATAATTTACTCACCCCCTTCAAGATGTTCATGTCTTTCTTTCTTCAGTCGTAAAGAAATTATGTTTTTTGAGGAAAACATCTTCATATAATGGATTTTTCTTCATATAATGGACTGCTACAGTGCCTCGATTTTGAACTTCCAAAATGCAGTTTAAAAGCGACTTCAAATGATCCCAAATGCGGTTGTAAACGAAGCCGAAGAAGAAGGGTCTTATGTAGCATAACGATCGGTTATTTTCATTTTAAAAAAAAATCTATTTATATACTGTTTAATGCCAAACGCTCGTCTTGTCTTACTCTGCTTGGACTGTTTTTGTTCCGGTTCATGACAGTTAGGGTATGTCGAAAAACTTCCATCTCATGTTCTCCCTCAACTTCAAAATCGTCTTATATCGCTGTTTTACCTTTTTTGTTAAGGGTGTTTGATCTTCTTTGCATGTTCACATTGCAAAGACTAGGTCGGTACTTCTGCAGCGATGTGGGACGATTTTGAAATGATTTTTGAAGTTGAGGGAGAAACTTGGAGTTGGAAAATTGGAGTTTCTCTGTCGTGAGTCAGAATACACAGAGTTCATAAAGAGAAAGGCAAGACGAGCGTTTGAGATTAAAAAGTATTTAAATTGTATTTTTTTAATGAAAATAACTGATCGTTTCGCTAGATAAGACCCTTCTTCCTCAGCTGGGATCGTTTACAACCGCATTTGGGATCGTTTGAAGCCGCATTTAAACTGCATTTTGAAAGTTCAAAATCGGGGCACCATATCAGTCCATTATATGGAAAAAAATACAGAAATGTTTTCCTCAAAAACCCTAATTTCTTTACATTAGGTGAGTACATTATATGTCAATCTTTGTTTTGGAAGTGGACTTCTCCTTTAAGTTCAAATATTTAAAATTCATCTCTCACCATCATTTTTTTCCATGACAGAATGCAGAACTCAAAATACAAGCTAAATTGTAAGAATCTATGCACACTATATATCCACAAGTCACTAATTTGCTTTAGCTGTCAGTGCCACTCTATTCTTCATGTTGGGCCGTGTCTGCATATTTCCCATGATTCAACAGATGTAAGGTGCTGCAGATAAAGCATTATGACAGAATAACTCACTTTAATCTGGTGACAGGGAGAAGCCCTGCATGACTGCATTTCAACAACAAATGAGATCCTCAATCCATCCCTTGTAATTACACTAAACTAAATCACACACACAAGCACACACATGCACACACACAGAGAGAGAGAGTACAGTACCCGCTAATGACACCACTGCCATAATTGCATCGCACATTAAAAGCACCACATTAATTATTCATGGCTTGTAGCAGATTGGCAGAGTTATACAGACACCTCTGTCGCTGTAGATTCACACTAGACACACATGGATCATATACATTTCCCTATATGCAATGCATTGAAAAACAGAACAGAAAAACGTCTATTAGATTTGGCTTTAAATTACTGCAAATGTTGAAAGCTGTGAGGTGAAGTGCATTGCTGATGGAGACATTTCACAAAGTTATTTTGACCAATTTAGTCATCAGTTTTACACTTTTATTCATGAAATGTAAATCTGCTAGGCTACAGCAGGTCTATAGGAAGCTAGCAGTTCAGACTGACAGCAAAGCCTATCAGCAAAGCCTTTCCTTCAGATCCAAATAAAGCAGTTGAACATGTAAAAGCAGCTCCTGCAGCGTCTCTTTACACGGGCAAACTACAGCAGCTCTGGCTTTTTTACGGTCTGTTGTGCACGCGAAACAACGTTCACGTGATCCGCTGTTGATCCACTGTCCTCTGTGTAAACACACCTATCTTTGCAGCTCGCACACAGTGCTCTAGATAGGCGAAATTTAACTAGAACATAATTGCATTATAAAACTAAGAGTAATATTTTATTTTATTTTACAGAGGTGAGTGTAGGTTCCTGATAGAAGAACCAGAAATGAGAAGGGAGGGCATTACAGCGTAGTACTATACATTATATGGATGTGTAAAATTAAAAAATAAAATATACTAAATAAAAGAGTGAAGCAGCAATGGGACTAATTAACCCAAAATAAAACTCTTAAAGTTGGTTGAGGCAAAACACACACAGAAGTTCAGGTACTGGCCAACAAATCAGGATCATATCAAAGAAAGACTGATGGAAAAGATGATGAGAGAGAGAAAGTGAGACAGGCCACAAGAGAGAGAAAGAGAGGCAGGAAAAAAATACAGGAATGTGCCGGACAGGAAGTGTGAGACAGGCAGCAAGAGAGTGAGACGGGGCAGTGAGAAAAACAAAACAAACAGCATGATCAGGAGTCTGATCAAGTCGGTTTTTACAGCAAATCAAAACACAAAGCACAAAAAGTGCATTTCAACTGATTCTTAAACGAATTAGTCAATTTATTTGATTGGATCAAAAACAAGAGTGCAATCAGTGTAATTACAGAAAGGAATGACTTCAGTGAGTCAGTTACTGTATATTATTTGAATCAAATACTGTGATCAAATAGAGCAATGAGTTGTTTCTTTCTATTGAATCAAACACATACAGTACAATCAACACAACAGATTCCTAAACAAATGACTCTAGTGAGTCAGTTATTTTTAGTGAATCAAATACACACAGCACAACCAGTGCAATACAACCAACTGGCAATGAACTACTCCAATGGGTCCATTATTTCAGTGAACCGAACACATACAAAACAACTAATACCTGAACGAATGACTTGACTATTTAGTGAATCAAATGTGTAAATCCCAACAAACAGAAAACACCCGACTGACAAATGACTCTGAGTCTGCTCTTCTTAGTGAATCAAACACATACAGCACAACAAATGCAACACAAGCCATAACTGAACAAATAACACTAGTGAGTCAGTTCTTTCTAGCGAATCAAACACATCCAGCCAAAAAGCTAAATAACTTATTCCAGACAAAATGACTCTGAGGAATCTGTTCTTTTTAGTGAATCAAACACATATAGCACAAATATAATAGAACTGGTTCCCGAGCAAACAACTCTAGTGAGTCAGTTCTTTTTACTAAATCAAATACATACAGCACAACCAATGGAATACAACAGACTCCCAAATGAATTACTCTAATGGGCCCATTCTTTTAGTGAATCAAACGCATACAGCCAAAATAAATGCAAAACAACCAATTCCCGAAAAACAAAAAGACTGTAGGGATTCTGTTCTTTTTCAGTGAATTGAACAAACACATTCAGCACAACAAACGCAATAGAATTGCTTCCCGAACAAATTACTCTAGTGAGTCAGTTCTTTTTAGTGCAGGGGTCACCACACCCGGTCCTGGAGGGCTGTTCTAAAGAGTTTAGCTCCAACCTTAATCAAACTCACATAAACCAGCTAATCAATGTCTTCACAGGTACATTTTTAGCTTCCAGGCAGGTGTGTTGAGGCAAGTTGGAACTAAACTCTGCAGGACACTGGCCCTCCAGGATCAAGTTTGGTGACCCCTGCTTTAATGAATCAAACATACATACCACAACTAGTACAAAGCTACGATTCCCAACTGAATTACTCTAATGGGTCCTTTTTTTAGTGATAGCACTTGCTTTTTACAGTAAAAAAAAAAAACTCTGTTCTTTTCAGAGAATCAAACGTGTACATTCTAACAATTGCAAAGCAACCGATTCCCAAACAAATGACTCTAGTAAATCTGTTCTTTTTAGTGAATCAAACACATACAGCACAACCAGTGCAATACAACAGATTCCAAAATGAATTACTCTAATGGGTCTGTTGTTTTAATGAATCAACACTGTATACAGCCAAAAAAACAACTGATTCCTGAAAAATGGAATCTGAAGAATCTGCTCTTTTTAGTGAATCAAACATGTGCATTCCCAACACAAAACAATTGATTCCCAAGCAAATGACTCTAATGAGTCTATTCTTTTTAGTGAATCAAACACACACAGCACAACAAATGCAATCAGTTCTTTCCAGTAAATCAAGCACATACAGCTAAAAAAATGCAAGACAACTGACTTCCAAACAAATGACTCTGATTGAATCAAACAAATACTACAGAACAAATGCAACTGAACTGATTCCTGAATAAATGACACTAGTGAATCAAACACATATAGCACAATCAGTGCAATACAACCAACTCCCAAATGAATTACTCTAATGGGTCCATTCTTTTAGTGAATCAAACACATACAGCCTAAAATACAAAACAACTGATTTCAGAAAGAATGTCTCAGAAGAATCTGTTCTTTTTAATGAATCAAATCTGTACAATCCAACAAATGCAATAGAACTTGTTCCCGAACAAATTACTCTAGTGAGTCGGTTCTTTTTAGTGAATCAAACATATGCAGCACAACCAGCGCAACAGAACCAACTCCGAAACAAATTAATCTAGTGAGTCAGTACTTTTTAGTGAATCAAATACATACAGCACAATCAGTGCAACACAACTAATTCCTGAACAAACTATTCTAGTCAGTCAGTTCTTTTTAGTGAATCAAACACATACAGTACAGTCAGGGCTATGCAACAGATTCCTGAACAAATGATTCTAGTGAGACATAAACTCTAATAAGTCAGTTTGTTTTAGTGAATCAAACACATACAGCACAACCAAGTGCAATACAACCGATTCCCAAATGAATTACGTTAATGGGTCCATTCTTTTAGCAAATCAAACACATACAACCAAACAATGCAAAACAACTGATTCCTGAGTGAATCAAATGTGTACATTCCAACAAATGCAAAACAACCAATTCCCGAACAAATGACTCTAGCGAGTCTGTTCTTTTTAAGTGAATCAAACACATTTAGCACAACAATTGCAACAGAACTGGTTCCTGACCAAACGATTCTAGTGAGTCTGTTCTTTTTTAAATGAATCAAACACAAACAGCACAACCAAGTGCAATACAACTAATTACCAAAAGAATTACTCTAATGGGTCCTATTCTTTCAGTGAATCAAACACATACAGCCCAAACATGCAAAACAACTGATTCCTGAAAACAAAACTCAAGCGAGTCTGTTCTTTTTGAGTGAATCAAACACATTCAGCACAACAAATACAACAGAATTTACTCCCGAACAAATGACTCTAGTGAGTCTGTTCTTTTTTAAGTGAATCAAACATACACAGCACAACCAGCGCAATACAAACGATTCCCAAATTACTCTAATGGGTCTATTTTTTTAGATTCCTGAATAAATGACTCTGAGGAATCTGTTATTTTTAGTGAATCAAACGTGTATATTCCAACACATGCAAAACAACTGGTTCAAAACAAATAACTCAAGTGAGTCTGTCATTTTTGAGTGAATCAAACACATTCAGAACAACAAATGAAATAGAACTGGTTCCTGAACAAATGACTCTAGTGAGTCAGTTCTTTTTACTGAATCAAACGCATACAGCACAATATAGACATAAACAGATTCCCAAATTAATTAACAGGTTCATTTTTAGTAAATCAAACACATACAGCCAAAAAATGCAAAACAACCGAATCACGAACAAGTAACTCAAGCAATTCTGCTCTTTTTGAGTGAATCAAACACATTTAGCACAACTAATGTAATGGAACTGCTTACCGAACAAATGACTTTAGTGAATCAGTTCGTATTAGAAAATCAAAACACATACAGCAAAAAAAAAAAAAAAAACCTGATTCCTGAGTGAATGACACTAAAGAATCTGACTCTAGTGAGTCAGTTCTTTTTAGTGAATCAACCACATACAGCCCAATACAAAAGATTTCCAAACCTTTTTGGTGAAACAATGACAACAAAAATACAGTGCAAGTAGTACAGTTCAATTACAGAACAAAATGACTCTGAGTCAGTTATTTTACATGAATCAAATACATACATTACAACTAAGTTACTTATTGTGAATTATTTAATTGTACAATAAAGGCCAATTAATTACCAATACGTATGTTTAAACATTAAAAACTGAAAATATTTATTTAAAAAAAGATTAGTACTAAAAGAATCGTTAACGGAACTGGAAGGAACCCAGCTAAAAGAAATCAGAACTGTAACTGGGAAAAAAAAAATGCTACGATTCCCATGTTAAATACACTAAGAGCAAGACACGTCATGCAACTGACAGGTAGAATGAAAAAGTGAGACAGATAACGAGAGTCAAACAGAGTGACAGTCACGATACGAGAGTGAGACAGGCACTGAGAGAATGAAAGCAGCACAAGAGAGTGAGACGGTAAGAGAGTGAGACAGACAGACAGACCTCAACACTTGACACTTCGGCTCTGTCAGTGCAGCTCCTGTCATCTGATGCTTTTTTCCTCCGTCTCTCTCTCTCTCTCTCTCTCTTTCTCAGATGCTGGGGGATTGTGAAAGGGAAGCACAGAGCGCTACAGTTTTTTAGGAAAAGAAACCCTTGAAACCGCTCCCTTCAAAGCAGCGAATCCTGACATGATACAAGCCGATGATGTTCTTCAACAGATTCACGATACTGGAGCGCGGCAGAGCACAGCTTGATGAGTCCTGTGCTTTGCGTTCCCTGCAAGCCAAAAACCCAAACAATAGGTACACATTAAAAAATCCAGCAAAAGATTTACCGATACACACTCTCTCACACACACACACGCACAAATGCTCGTGATTCACTACTGCCAGCTACGCCAGGACAACACAAGGCACCGTGAGTGAATTTTAAATAATCGCAGCGCCTGTCGGTACAGAAACAGCCAGGGGCGGCCGATGAAGACTATCTTTAATTCCCCGTCTCACGCTGAGGTAAGCTGTACACTTTGCAGAGAGAGAAAGCAAGCGAAAGAGAGAAAAATCCACCTATAAAATAGAGGTGTAGGCAATTCTGATCATTCACACTGTAGCTCTGACAGCCCCGCGATTCACTCCGCGCGGCTATTTTTAGAAGAACTTCGAAAGGCCACAGAGCGGGAGCAACTTAATTGAAGCGTGAGGGGAAAAATAAACTATGCCGTACAATACAAAAAGAGAAAAAGAACGAGAGGGAGGGAGAAAGGGACAAACACAGCAATAAAAAGCCCAACATCACCTGCCTGCCTTTAAGTATGAACACGACGGTTGTGCATTTTATGCATTCATTATTTGAGATTCATTTGCACAGGTAAAATCAATCATTTAAAGTTTTCATGAAAGCAATTTCAATATTGAAGAAACTTACTCAGCTACCTAACATTTTTACATATTATATTTCAACTAGATTTATTTCAAGTTAAGACATTTTTCTTTGTGTTTAAACTGACTGAATCATTTTTTTTTTTCTTTTTCTTCTTTTTTTTTTTTTTTATTGACACCATATGTCAAAATTAATATATTATACTGTGGTCAAAAGTTTTGGGTCATTATTTCATTTATCTATTTATTTATGAAAGAAATTAATATTTTTATTCAGCAAGAATACATTAAATTGGTCAAAAGAGACATTTATAATGTATTTATAATGTATTATATATATAAAATGGACACCGAAGTAAAATTCAGCTCTGATTCCCAATAATTAATTATATTTTAAAATATATTAAAATAGAAAACAGTTATTTTAAATTGCAATAATATTTCCGACAGACTTAGTGCTTTTTTTACACATTATTATATTTAAATTAGATGTATTTCAAGTTGAGACATTTTTCTTTGCATTTAGACATTGATTGAATCAACAAGATTTTTTTTAATATTTTACTTTATTTATTACCATGTGTCAAAATTAATATAATATATTATGCTGTGGTAAGTTTTTTTCCCCTAAAAGTTTGGGATCTGATTTTATTTATTTATTTAGAAAGAAATTATTTTTTTTATTCAGCAAGGATGCATTAAATTGATCAAAATTTACAGTAAACACAGACAAAATATTCAATTACAAATTAATTTTAGCACTTTCTATATATTAAGCAGCACAACTGTTTTTAACAACAATAATAATAATAATAATAATAAGAAACATGTCTTGAGCAGCAAATCAGCATATTCAAATAATTTCTAAAGGATCATGTGATACGAGTAATGATGGTGAAAATTCAGCTTTGCACCACAGAAATAAATCACATTTTAAAATATATTAAAATAGAAAAGAGTTACTTTAAATGGCGATACTATTTAACAGTTTTGCTGTTTTTACTGCATTTTAAATAAATGCAGGCTTGGTGAGCAAAAGAGGCTTTTCCCAGCAAATAATTATGATTAATTATGATTCATTTATTGGCATAATAGAACTCATTTTTAATCAATTGACAGCCCAAATAAAAACCATTGTCACTCAAAGAGAAGTGACACCTGCACTTGGGCACAGACAGACAGATCGTCACAGCGTCTACATCCCCTTCGGATTGATTCACACACACATTCATGACCCAACGGGGTCATTTTAATCAAAATAACACCAGACTCTTTAAAGAGCCCCATTACGGGATGTTAGGAGTGCAATAAATTTGATTGACTTCCTGTCAAGCAACATTCCACTTCCAAATAGTGAAAGACAGAAAAGAACAGCCTCGTTTAAACCCGTATCATGTCCTGTGAGCCACACCGGTGCTGTTTTGTGTGGGTTACTCACTCTCTGTAAACAACTAAATGAACCAAAGTGACGTTTGACAGACACACTAACACACACCAGCATCGGCAGGCTGAAAATCATCAAATTCTGACATTGACTGAATGTGCAAACGAGGACAGTCTGCGGTTGTGTAACACGCTGGCATCGGTAGCGAACGTGTAGATATTCAGTTCCTCCCAAGGCACAGGGGACAGCTGTGTTTCAGAGATTATCCTATATGGAAAAATAAACTGCATTATAAAACTGATAGTTCCGGCTGTAAAATGTGACTGGATGAGCCACGTGAGAGGACAGCGTAAAATAGCAGATACACACACATCTTTGAGTGCACATCAGTTCTATATTGATTCTGAACTCATGTGGCTCAAGTTACAGGTTGAAGAATGTTTTTAGTGTGATTTTTAGGATTAATTACATTTATTTATTAGTGCGTGATACAATGATTCTACCATAGACGTGTTAAACTAAAAATAGTCATCATTTACTCACCATCATGTTGTTTTGTGCTACCTCAGACATAACTATTAAGAATATACTTACTACTTTTTGGGAGATGAATCACCATTCTCTAAAAATGCAAATCATACAGGTTTAGAACAACATGAAGGTGAATAAGGACAGAAGATTCATTTTTGGGTGTACTATCACTTTAAGTTGTAATACTCTATTGAGTTCATTCCAGCATTGGATCTTGTTTAATTTTCCATTTGGTCTAAAATCTAAGCAAAAAAACCTGTATAAGCCTCCCAAGAATTCTTGCTTTGTTGTTTTTTTAAACCTGTTAATGATGCAAAATGCTGTGTGTTTTCAAAGGACTCACGCAGAAGGGCAAGCATCGGTTACTGGAACACATCAAGACAAAATGAGCTGCGCATTTTAAAATCTGCAAATGGCACTTCTTATTAATATTTATAAATCTCACTGAAATAAATAAAAACACTGTAGATGCAAGAACGAAGAGAGAAAGTTGAAAGTTGAGCCCTAAAACACAATCTAAATTCTTGCAGTTTGTAAAAACTTAATTTTTTTAAAAAATTATTTTTTCTCTTAGTTTGCTTGTGAAAACTCACATTATCATCCAAAAAGTCAAGAATTATGCAGACATGTTCCAACAGGCATATGCAAACTTTAAATTCGGCTTATTTAAAGAAACAATCTGCAAACAGCAGTCAGAGATCAAACTCTCTCCCCAATGTAAGAATCTGTCATCACCTCCCACTCTCATCTGAACACAGTCACAGACAATGCAAAGAAAACAAACACATATGCAGACTCCTGAATCCTTTAAACAGACATTCATTTTTAATAGTAATTATTGAAACTTAAAAAAATGAATAAGTAAAAATAAACAAAAATGCTTCAGGTTAATGTGACAGAACTTTCAAATAAGCTGAACAATAATACTAATACTACTACTACTACTACTACTAATAATAATAAATAGTTGCAAGCAGCAATTGAGGGGCTAAGCACAACAGAGGTAAAATAAAGCACTAATGAGTTGTCTTTATTTACTCAGTACTCAGGCTGACACAGATAGCACCTGACATTAGGTATCATTTGATTTGATGTAAAGTTCAGAATCTAACAAGACCAATATTATGATTTTTGGCCAAACTGGTCAGAGGTTATAAGCAGAAATGTCAGAAGAATTTTTTTATATCTTATGACCAGCAGGTGGTGCTGTGCCAAAACTACTTATGTGCCCTCAAGTTATGCTTGTTATAACACATACCAAGTTTGGTCAGATTCCGATAAAGTGTTGTGGAGATATAGTCTCATGTCCATTTTTGCACAAACTTCGTCAAATTTGTTAACAAAATCGGTTTGGTATTTTTTTGGTTTTGGCAGCTTTTTGCCAGAATGCTCTAAAAGATGATCTTAAGCAATTTCGGTAAAGCTGGACAAACCATCTAGAATTCTAAATTGCAAAAAAATCTTGACCCATAGAAATTACATTTTCATGTATGCATTCAGCTTAGCATGAGCCAAAGATTCAGGAAAAAAAAAAAAAAAAAAAAAAATTAAAAAAAACATTCTTACTTTTAGACTTTATTGATTGTTCAAAAGTTATCAGCAAAGTGCAAATTTGGCCTGTTGGTGGCACTAAAGAGTTTGAGTTAGAGACACCAAACTTGCTGTGTTTTATGATGAGACTGTCCTCTATCCGTGTGCCAAACTTCACAGCTTTCCCACAAGCAATTCTACAAGATTCATAACAATGTGCTAAAGTTTTTGAAAACTGATTTTTGGTCAAACTGGTCAGAAATTGAAAACCAAATCATACATTTTTTATATCTTTTGACCAGCAGGTGGCACTGTGCAGGTTACGCTTGGTATAACGTGTACCAAGTTTGGTTTGAATCCACTAAAGTGATGCAAAGACACAACCTAATGTCCATTTTTGCACAAATTTCACTTAATTTGTTAACGCACTTTATGGAAACGGTTTGGTATATCAAACAGTTTTTGATAAATTTTGGGCAGCATTATCTAATGATAATCTGAGCTAATTTTGGTGAAAATAGGACAAACTGTCTAGGACAAGTTCAAAAGATACATTTTTCACTAAATTCAAAATTGTTAAAAGAAAAAAAAAAAAAACAAATCTTGAAATTTTATTTTTATGTACGCATTAAACTCGGTATGAGCCAAAGAATCAGAAGAGAATAAAATTTTGCTTTTAGACCATACGGTTCAAAAGTTATTAGCAGAGTGCAAATTTATCCTGTTGGTGAAAAATCTTGACTGTAGAAATTTAAATTCTGGTATACATTCGACTCAGCATGAGACAAAGAATCAGAGGGAAAATATGTGCCTCTAGACCTTACCGTTCAAAAGTTATTAGAAGAATTATGAGTGCAAATTTGGCCAGTTGGTGGCGCTAGAGAGTTTGAGATAAAGACTCCAAATTTGCTATGTTTAATATTAAAACTCTCCTCTATCTATGTGCCAAATTTCATAACTTTCCCACAAGCGGTTCTATGGGCACCCATTAGCAGAGTATTCATTTAATTTTAATTAAATGTTATTATTTATTATTTTTTATAAAAATAATTATTTAAATATTCATATATTGACATATTATAATACATAATACGTTATAATACTTATTTTTATTTCTTTACATTAATTTACATGTTTATTATTTTTAAATCATTATTTAAAGTTATTATAATAATTTAATATATTATAAAAATATATTCATTTTTTGCAATGCAAAGCTTTTTTCTTTAATCCACGCTAATATGATTTCCGAGTCTTGAATCCTGATATGCGAGAGAGACGGGGGAAGGGTTCGGAGGGAAACAAAGCATTATTCTCTCTTCTAAATAGCTTAATTGTCACTTCAAGGCAAACATTTGTTCTGCGCTGAGACAAATCTTTCATGAGCGACAACAAAAGAGTCTCTCGCCACTCGAGCCGCCCAACCGGTAGATCCAGCGACATAAAAAAGACCTTTATGCTTTCAGATTCCCAAATTGCGTTTGATCCCGACTGCCAGAGCGGTGCGGTACAGAGCTAATGACTGCGGCAACACATCTTGAAAATGTGTGCCCGGTGACAGCCCAAATCCCTGAAAAATCTGGAAAATGTGCTATAACATGTAAAACTGCGCGCTGTAACATGTCCGTGTGGTGTAACAGACTTGAGCGAGAGTCAATTCATAGCTCATTCGGTCAAATCACACTGGACATGGCTGTCTGCTTCAGTTAGTTGGGCAGAAACACACTGTTCTGTAATACTGGAACCCAGTGCTGGAAATGACTAACTAAACCTACACTTTCTGAGCACTACATTTACTATATGCCGTTTTTGAAATAACACTAGCAACAAGCTATATTTTTAAGCAGCAATACAAACAATGACTCTTTTTAGCAAACTGGTCTATTTGCATCTTTCATTTTAACGTGCAGATTAAAATAAAGAAAGATTCACCAATTTATTTGAATCATCATTCAGCAGTGCTCCTGCACATACATCTGAACCCTACATCTAAAACTAGCAATCAGACATACTTTATCTGCCTTTTTGTTGATAAAACAGACAAAAAAACAAAACTTGAGGTTGGGCGAAAACCTAGCCATCACACAAAACACCCTAGCAACTCCATACCAATTTGCCAAAAAACACTCATAACACCTAAGCAACTGCATAATGGCAACCAAAAATACAGAGCAAATATGCATCTTCACTAAAGAACTGTTAAGTGCGTCACAGATGCATTGCTGTAAATGATCTTGGCATCTTGGGCTGTGAGATATTGACAAAAAATATTGATATTTTTGGGGGATTTCTTTGATAACTTGGCTGGTTTATGCCTGTCATGGATAAATAAATATGACACTAAGTCCCCGTCTTGATTCACTGAATCGTTCATTCAAACGATTCATTCAAAACGGCTGATTCTTTTAGAAACTAAGCAAGCAACTGTTTTTGGACCATTGAATCATTGACTCAACTGATTCGTTCAAAAACAGATTTGTTCAGAAATTAGGTCCACAAATGTGACCCTGGACCACAAAACCAGTACCACAGGAACATTTTTAGCAATAGCCAAAAATACATTGTATGGGACAAAATGATCGATATTTCTTTCATGCCAGATCATTAAAATATTAAGTAAAGATCATTTTCCATGAAGATATTTTGTACATTTTCTACCATAAATATATCAAAACTTAATTTCTGATTAGTAATATGCATTGCTAAGAACTTAATTTGGACAACTTTTACAACTTTACATTTTGTCAATATTTTGATTGTTTTGCACCTTCAGATTCCAGATGTTCAAATAGTTGTATCTTGACCAAATATTGTCCTATCCTAACAAACCATATATCGATGGAAAGCTTATTTATTTATCAGTTTTCAGATGATGCATAAATCTCAGTTTCAAAAAACTGACTGGTTTTGTGGTCCACGGTCACAAATGTTCTGCTTCAACTTTGTCTTTAACTATTTTGTTGGCAAAACAGAATAAAACAGGCAATATTGTGTTTAAAATGAAACTTACTCAATATTAACTGTTAGTTAATATTACTGTTATATTAATATACTTGTACTGTTGTATTAAAATTAACATCATATTTGCAATTGTGATAACACATTGATATTTGGGGGAAAAAACTCTTGATAATGTTATATTATCGAATCATATCTTATGAATATAAAAATAAAAACCCATACAGTAATATTTTTTGTTTTAATAACTTGAATTATTAGGGCTGGGTTTTTTAACACAAATTTCACAAATTCATTCAATTCTGATTCACAAGCTAGCGCTGTGATTCGTTTTCCAATTCGTTTTAATTTTATATTGATTATTTTGGATACATCAGATACAGTACATGTCAAATTTCCGCAAGGGAAAAGAAAATTTCTCAACTAATCCCGTAAAAAAATACATGAGAGTCAGCTGGTACTACAGTACTATAATACTGAAGGTTAAAATGAACGGATTTGTTTACTTTTTGAAATATAAACATTTAATGGTGGCAGTCATAAAAACGAGGGATTTATTCAAACATAAATTAAACCTTGAAGAACAGCAAAAAATATAATGAATACGTTACATGGTGCATATATTTAGTAAAATGCTCCTATATAGAGTTAATTTTTCTAGCTAACGAGTTTATGCTCACCTAACTAAACATGTTTTTTCTGAGGTAAATGTGACGTTACGTCACATATTGTTTACAGATGTTATATTGACGTCTTTGAGCAGTTGAAACACCGATTGAGCGATTATGAGACGGGATAGTGGTTTCGGCAAATTGTACTATCTTTTAACATACCTTCGGACGTTCATTCACCGTTATTTCGTGTTGAAACCGGTTTTAAACTGAGCAGACGATCAGTTCACGTGCGCTTCGCGCGCTCCCGCTTCTCTTGAACTGAGGCGCTACAGCGATCTGTCACTCCACATTAAACAGCGCCAAAACGGCATTTATTGTTTAAATAGTGTAATAAAATAGCCCGAATATAAAATCTGACATTTTCATATCAAAAGCAACAAAGCACAAAGCTTATTGAGGTTTACTGGATGGGAAGTGCGCTAATGTTCCGTTTATTAACAGAGAACAGGCTAGACTAATCGATTCTTGAGATTTAAGAATCGATATCGTTCCATAAAAATGAGGATCATTAAACATTTAAATTTTTTTTTTTTTTTTTTTTTTTTTTACCCATACTTTATAGCTCAAAAATAAGTTTACACACTTAGAATCAAAATGCAACATTCCGGTCAGTTTTAAATATTATATTTTTTTCTTAAGGAATAACATGCACCAATGAATCATGCAGAAAAAGGCCATGCATTATGAAGGTGTTCTGATCTCATGTTGGCTTAAAATGATAAGCGTCTTGTCATTCTGCTAGCTACGGCTTCAAAGTAGTTTTCCCAACACAGGCGCTCTCACACGAACACACAGACGAACAGCAAAAGCTCTGCGCTTCCATTCAGCGCTTAATATCTCTATGAGCACACAGGCTTTTGAGTGCTGTATAGGCAGGGAGGAGAAAGCTCAGATTAATTGCCTGGGAGATTCTCCAGCCAAGCCACTGTACCAAAGAATAGCGGCCATTGTGATGTAAAAAGTGAAGAGATGCAGAAAACTCTGTACTCTTCAATGTATGAAAAGGCCCAGCTGGTAGAATATTTGCTGTCATATGAGCAGAGGAGACTTGAATATGACTTGACAGAGCGAGCGAGAGAGTCTGTGCGCGTGTGCGCGTCTGAATGAATGCGTGCACGCTATTTAGCCCCACTCTGAGCTCCTAATGCATCCTGGGATATATTATGTGGTACATTTTGAAGGCTGTGTAATTAAATGAACACATGAACAGAGGAAAGATGGGCATTATGAAGTGAACCGTAGCTCTCTGCGGTGGTAAATGGGAGGTGAGAGAGAAAAACAGAGCTTTATTTTAGGAGCACGTCTGCTTTCCCACAGGCCTCGCTCTCGGCCTGCAGCTGGGCACTGACGGCACACACCACATGAGCCCCTGCGGCTCAAACCAGGTGATGGATATAAAAGAGAGCGATGGAGAGTAATATACAGATAAGGAAGGGGAAGAAAGCATGGAAGCAGCGCTAGAAACGCCAAGGTCACAGGTCCCAGGAAACACATACACTGATAAAATATATACAGAACCTTGAATACAATGCAGGTCAGTCAGGATAAAAGCTTCTGGCAAATGCATACACTTAAAAATAATGCAAGCATTCATAAGATGTTTATTTCACATTAAAATTGGAAAAGAAAAAAGCCGTCTAATTTCTCACAAAAACAAAATATGGCAAACTCTGATGTGAACTTTATGCACCTTGCACAGATTTGATATATGTAAACATTTACACAACAACATAACAACAAAAATAAGTAAATAAATAAATGCCAATGGCAGTTTTAAAGACCTATATAAACAAACAAAACAACAAAAATAATAACAATAAACGCTAACGGAAAATAAATAAATAAATTTACTAACTAACAGCACATCAAACAATAAATAAATAGTTTTAAAGATATATGTGAATATTTAATAAATAATAATAATAATAATAATAACAACAGAATTATGATAAATAAATAAATAAATACCACTAATGGCACATCAAGCAATAAAATATATGTAAATAATTACTGAATAAATAATAATAATAATCATAATAATAATAATTATTATTATTATTATTATTATTATTAACAACATTATGATTGGATAAATCAATAAACAAATAAATACCACTAATGGATAATCAAGCAATAAGATACAAGTAAATATTTAATAAATATAATAATAAATAATAATAACAATAATAACAACAACAATAACATTATGATGGGAAATAAATAAATACCACTAATGAGCAATAAGATACATGTAAATACTTAATAAATATAATAATAATAATAATAATAATAATAATAATAATATCATTATCATAGGAAAAAAAGAAAGAAAGAAAGAAAGAAAGAAAGAAAGAAAAAAAAAAAAAAAAAAAAAAAA
>JAHKKF010538289.1:0-13620 GCA_019740295.1 Labeo calbasu
TGTGATCAAATCTACATTTTTAGCATCATTACTTCAGTCCTCAGTGTCACATGTTCCTTTGGAAATCATTCTCATATGCTGATGTGCTGTTAAAAAAACAACAACATTTTTATTATTATTATTATTGTTATCAATATTTAAAACAGTTTAGTACATCTTTTTTAGGATTCTTTGATGAATAGAAAGATCCAAAGATCAGCATTTACCTGATATATAAAGCTTTTGTAACATTATACACTATATCATTCAAAAGTTTGAAGTAGGACATTTTATTTTTTATTTTTTTTTTGGGGAAAGAAATTAAAGAAATTAATACTTTTATTTAACAAGGATTCTTTAAATTGATTAAAAGTGATGATAAAAACATTTGTAATGTTACAAAAGATGAATTCTGGACTTCCTACTTATTAACATAATAATGAATGCTTTTGAACAGCAAATCAGAATATTACAGTGATTTCTGAAGGATCAAGTGACTGAAGTAATGATGCTAAAAATCAGCTTTAAAATCACAGGAATAAATATCATTTTAAAATGTATTCAGATAGGTAACAGTTATTTTAAATAGTAAAAATATTTCGGAATTTTGCTGTTTTTGCTGTACTTTCGATCAAATAAATGCAGGCTTGGTGAGCAGAAGAGACTTCTTTAAAAAACATTAAAAATCTTACAGTCCAAAAACTTTTGACTGGTGGTGTATCTCTTTAAATGCTTTAAATAATGTGTAGCTTCCCCAACACTGCTGTGAGCGCCCACTGAATAGAGTTTGCTGTTTAGTCTCGTGAAAAATGAATTTGTGATTCTTTGTGTGTTTTGCAGCCCTATTGAGAGATCGCAGTCAGAGCATCATATCATTTATAAACTGCTGAAGGGAGTCCACAGTCTGACCTCGCAGCTGGGCTCGCAGGAGCTGAAACAGATTAGTACCGTCACCACCATCGAGACCTGGGACCGCGGACAGATCAGTGAGATATATATACATATATATTTACACACACACACTCACACACAGTCATAGTCTTAAAGGAATAGAGCGCATATAGTTCACTCCAAAATTAAAATATCCTGAAAATTTAGGCTATCCATGATGTGGATGAGTTTGTTTCTTCATCAGAGCAAATGTGGAGAAATTAGCATAACATCACTTGCTCACCAATGGACCAACGGTGGTGCTCTGCAGTGAATGGGTGCCACGACAGTGCAGAAACGACATTTTAAAGTTAAAATGCCCTCATGATGGTTTTGTTTTTACAGACTTGCTTTCCATTTAACAAAATGTTAACTGATGGACTGGAGTGGTTTGGATTACTTGTGATATTTTTATCAGCTGTTTGGACTGTCATTCTAACGGCACCCATTCACAGGGTTCGTACATTGCAAAATGATTCACTGTTTCGAAGTGCTCCAATTGGATTGCGTATCCCTAATAATTTGATTTAGATCGGAGCTTTGCGTATTGCGAATCATTTGATTCAGCTCAGGATTTCGGAGAATGTGTCGTGAATCATTTTATTTAGATTGGAACGGGTTTGTGAATCGTTCTGCGAATTAAATGATTCAAATCAAATGATTTGCGATGCGCCATTTGAAGTCCCAAACGAAATTAAATGATTCGCAGTATTCAAAGTTCCAATATAAGTCAAATTATTTGCGATCTGCGTTTTGAGACCTGATCTAAAATGATGATTCACAAATCATTATTCAGATCGGAGCGTCAGAGTGTGGATCACGAATCTTTTGTTTTAGATCGGAACTTCAGAGTGCGGATAGCGAATCATTTGATTCAGATCAGGATTTCGGAGAATGTGTCAAGAATCATTTTATTTAAATCGGAATGGGTTTGTGAATCATTCCGCGAATTGAAGTCCCGATCAAAATCAGATGATTCGCAATATTCAAAGTTCCAATCTAAGTCAAATGATTTGCGATCTGCGCTTTGAGACCTGATTTGAAATGATGGTTCGCGAATCGTTATTCGGATCACAACTTCAGAACTTGGAACAGAAAATCTTTTGTTTTAGATCAGAACTTCGGAATGCGAATAGCGAATAATTTGATTCAGATCAGGAATTCAGTGTGGGTTTGTGAATCATTTGATTCAGATCAGGATTTCAGAGAATGTGTCATGAATATTTTTTTTTAAAGATTTATTTTTGCTGTTTTTGCCTTTTATTGATAGGACAGTAGTGAGACAGGAAATGAAATGGGAGAGAGAGGGGAATGGGATCAGGAAAGGTCCGCGAGCCCGGACTCGAACACGGGATGCCCGAAGCGCAAGACTGCTTCATGTCGATGCACTACCCATGAGGCTATCGGCGCAGACGTAATGAATCTTTTTTTTAAATCGGAACGCGATTCCGCGAATTGAATGATTCAAATCAAATGATTCACGAGGGAGAGATTTGAAGTCCCGAAATCAAATGATTCGCAGTATTCAAAGTTCCATCTAAGTCAAATAATTTGCAATCTGTGCTTCGAGACCTGATCTGAAATGATGGTTTACAAATCATTATTCAGATCGGAAATTCAGAGCGTGGATCGCGAATCTTTTATTTTAGATCGGAACTAGCGAATCGTTTGATTCAGATTGGGACTTTGGTGCAGGTTTGTGAATCATTTGTTTCAGATCAGGATTTTGGAGCGATTTTGCAAATCTTTTTTCCAGATTTTTTTTTCCTTAAACAGTAGAAAACATCAAACCATTAAGACAGTACAGTTATAAAAACAAAACAGAAACAAGAAACAGTATGCACAAATTGAGAATAAGGCAATTAACAGTGGTTTTACTATAGTAAAAGTGTAGTATATTTTGCAATCTTTTAATAGTAATACTTCACATGTGCTTCACTGTATGTTTGCCATTTTTATTAGTATATTTTTATCTATTTTTCTTTTTTAGAATTTGAAATAGAAGACATTGCTTGATAAGTAAGATCTCTGAAGTCCTTGAAAATCAAAAAGTAGTGCTTGGAAAGTCCTTAAAAGTCCTGAAATTTAATTTTACAATACCTGTATGCACCCTGCATTCACTGCAAGTCCATTGGTGAGCAGGTGTAATGCTAAATTTCTCCAAATCTGTTCTGATGAAGAAACAAAGACAATGTAGATGGCCTAAGGTGAGTAAATTTTCAGCAAATTGTCATTCTTTTGGTGAAATATTTCTTCAAAGTGATAACCCCCCCCCATGTGTGTGCATTTATGTACTGTAGAAGCCATTATCTTCAATATAATAGGGTGAAAGACAAAACAACATTAATTTATCATAAAAGTGGTTTGTATGACTCATGCGCTATATTCAGAGTCTTAAGAAGTCATATGATAGCTTTGTGTGAGAAACCAATTGAAATTTAAGCAGTTATTGTGCATTAGGTTGTAAGGTTTTACCCATAAGTCTTACTGTGTAACTTTAAGAGTGTAGGCAGAGTTTTGTCAGGAATTGTCTTTTTTAAAGATAATTTCATCTATCATTTTTTATCCACCGTTTGTTTTTGCCCTATGGCAAAATGATAGGAATCATCCATAAAATCACTTCATAAATAAATTGTGCTTCTTTATAAGCTTCCTATTTCTAGTTCAGCAGGTTTATCAGCTTTAGAACAGTTTATCCATGAATGAGAACCTCAGCAATCCTATTCATGTAATATATAGGCTTCATAAACAGTATTACCTCATTGTCTTTTTCTGATCCAGAACCTTGCAACACATTTGGCTCGCTCCCCAAAAGAAGATGATTCTCTCATCCAAAACTGTTAGTTCGTATATATTATATATCAGTGGCCTCATGCAACACGATCTGTCAAGACGAATCAAACAGATCTTTCATTGGCATCATCTTTCGGTCTCGCCTATGAATATTGTCAAGTGTTTGGATGTGTTTGTAAAAGGTTGAGAGCCCAGTCCGGCATGCGTGATTTTCTATCGACGTGTTCATTCGTCTGCTAATCTGTGCTCAATAGCAGCCACGTATTCTTTCAGGGCCGCTAAGCAAAAACATAAAGGAAAGACAATTTGATGAAAGCATGAGTCCGTGCCTCCACAGCGATGGTTACCGTTTTGCAAACGTCTGGTGTTTTGGAGATGGAGATTTCTTTATTGATTCGTCTAGAGGGCCGGTAATGGCTGTGGTGTGTTGTATGTCACAGATGGAGGGGGGAAGGGCTTCGTTATGGACGCGAGTTTTAGCTGCAGATGATTACAGAGCATAAACACTGTGATTTGCTGTTGATAGGCGTCTGCGCCAGGCTGAAAAGTTTGCGTGTGAGGAGTGAGAGATGTTGGAGAGTGTTTTTCCAAGTGTATAGAGGGGTTTGCTTTCAGAGAGCAGTTTTCATCTCATTCAGATCTTTGTGTCAAAGTGATTTATTTGCCTGAAAATATAGATATGACAGAAGGATATGAACATGGCTCATTTTATGATGTGTGAAAATTCCTAAAAGGAATGAAAATATATATGAAAGTGTATGGTGCTTTGAGGGTGTTGGGTGAATGCTTGTGTCTTTTAGTTATTTATCAAAGAAATATAAAGAGTATATTGCTGTTTTCAAGGAATAGTTCATCCAAACATAAATTCTTCCATTATTAACTTTATTACCTAATAACATTATTAACTAAATCTGCATTTTTACAGACTGTCATAATCACACTTTTTAATACTTTTTGGGCAGTAAAGCAAATTGGTTCTGTATTCTGGTGTTTCTTTAGCATTATTTACAGCGTATACTATTATACTGTATGTAGTGATGTTTACTTTTTTATTTTTATCATTTTTATATTTAGTTTTTTATATTTATTTTATATTTCCATTTATATAATCACACTTTTTTAATACTTTTTAGGCCGTCAAGCAAATTGTTTCTGTATTTCGGTGTTTTTCATCATTATTTACAGCATATGCTATTATAGTATATGTAGCGATATTAACTTTTGTTTTTCTTTCTTTTTTTTTTTTTTGTAAGTTTTATATTTATATTTTTATAATAATTTTATATTTATATTTTCTATTTTTATCATTTGTATAAATTAATTTTTTAGTTTTAATTTAACATTTAGTGTTTTTGTAGTTTCAGTGCTTTTAGCAATTACTGTATTTTAGGACAGGTCATGTTTGAATTATATTAAAAATTAAATATATATATAAAATAAATATATTTATTAATATATTTATTCATTATTATTATTATTATTATTATTATTATTATTATTATTAGAATTATTATTATTATTATTATTAGAATTACCCCTGAGTGTTAGATGATTGTGAAGATAATCTAAATGATTACCATTTAATATTGATATTGATTGATATTTAATTAACGACATATTTAATATTATTATTATTATTATTATTATTAATAATAAATTAAGAACTCTGAGCATTAAATGAAAATCTAATAATATTTTATAAATTTCTTAACAATGTAATTTCTTGACATTTTTATTACATATTGTAATTACATTTTTAAAATAATTTTAAGAATTTATTATTAGTAAATTATTATTATTAGGATTACCTCTGAGTGTTAGATGATGGCGAAGATAATCTAAATGATTACTACTTAATATTTATATTGATTGATATTTCATTAACAACATATTAAATGTAATAATGATTATAATAATAGTAATATTTAATCATAATATTAGTTAATTGTTATTATTAATAATCAATTAAGAATATTAACTGAGCATTATAAATGAAAATCTAAATTAGTAATATTAATATTTAATATATTTATTAACCATATCATTTTTGGATATTTAATACTTTAATAATTTAATCTTAATATTAATAATTATCAGTAAATTATTATTATCGTTATTATTATTATTATTATTATTATTAGGATTACGTGAGTGTTAGATAAATATTTGCTTTTTAGATTTTATATTTATTTAGATTTTTATAATTTAAAACAATTACTTTACTTTTTTACTTTAATTTTAGTTAAAGTTTCAGTAATTTCTTTTTTTTCAGTATTTCTTTTTTTTTTTTTTTTTCAGTTGTAGTTTTAGAAATAGTACTTTAGCTTAAAATAAATTTTTCAGTTAGCTGCCAGTGGATTTTTTACATAAGAGTAATTTTAATGGTTTTAGTTAACAGTGACTTCTACTCATTTGAATACTGTATAATACGTTTGTTTAAGAAAAAGATTGAAGTTTAAGTCATTTGGAGTGACATTATGATAAGTAAATGATGGAAGAATTAAAATTTTTAGGTGAACTTTCGCTTTAAAGAGAGTTGTTCATTTAAATGCAGTTGCTTTGATTTATTTCACAGTTGAATGCAAGAAATCTCAGTCTTATAGAACGTATCAGCATGCATTTATTTATACATATGCTCTCCAGTGACTCTATGACTAATGTTGTACTTTTTTAAATCCTTGTAATGTGTTTAATCTTATTCTGCATGTGTGTTATTTCTCTGCATAACAGAAGCAGCGATAAGATGTAATAGTCAGTTTCCTGCCCACCTGCATAATGGGGTCAAGCGTTTTGACCCGAAACAGCTGAACCGTAGCTGTTGAGTGGAGGGTTTTCTAATCGAGTGTGTCTTCTGCCATATTTATCTCCCCTTCTCTTTCTCTGATTACAGTTTTCGGACATAATGGATTTTACCTCGTTCTGAAGGGCTCGGTGAAACCATTCAACCATGAAACCCTTAAAGAGGATCAGACTGTCTCTACGGTATAAATTATGCTACTTGGTTATCAGCTGCTGAGTTTAATTGGCCTTTTGCTTTGCCTAACATTAAAAACATTACCACTCATACCGTGCCAGTTGCTGCTGACAAGCTTTTGCTCTTTTCTAATCTACGGTTAAGACCCGTTCACACCAAGAATGATAATGATAACTATATTAGCATCCACAAATAGTCTTTTAAAGTAGTCCTTGAATTCTGTTTTCATATAGTGCACTGGATTTGGTGTCTTTGTTGATCTAGATTTCAGCTGGAGGTTCATTTGGATCCTGTGAAGCTGTAAACGCTGTAGATGAAGGTGCCATCATCCAGTGTGTCATGACACTCGAGACCTGCGAGATTCTCAAAATATCGCACTCAGGCTACGAGAAGCTAAAAAAGGTGCAGCGATGTGATGCCTCACGTAACACAAAAGTGTTACTTTGCAAACCATTAACTAGAGACAGGCCAATATTTTATATTCTGGCCTATAATTGTTTTCCTGTTATATTTTATAAATGATAAATGACCAGTAATAAATTTGTGTAATATTTTGTCCAAATAAATGAAAAATAAAAGGCTAAAATCTGTCCTTATATCATATTACTTTAATAATCTATACTCAATATTAATAATTTAGGAATAACAGATTATTAATATTAACATTAACTCTGAGCATTAGATGACAGTCTGAATCAATTAATTAATATTTAAGAAATGTCTTAACAATATAATGTATCAATCTAAATTAATATTACAAAATAATTTACAATTACAATATATATTTTCATTCCTTTTAGGAATATTAACAATACTATTTATTAATATTGTAATTAGATCTTATTAATTATATATTATCAGTATATTATTATTAGGATTACCTCTGTTAGATGATGAGATAATGGAAATTATTACTATTTAATATTTGTATTAAATCTTTCATTAACAACATTTTACTATTTAATATTTATATTGATAATTATTTTAACAGCATATTTAATATTATAATTATTTAATCATAATATTAATAAATTGTTGTTATTAATAATATAATATTTTATATTATATTATTATTATTATTATGTTATTATTATTATTATATTAATATTTAAGATATATTTTAACAATAAGATTTATTAATATTAATATGGCAATCATTTAATCTTAATATTAATAATTCATTATCAGTAAATTATTATTATTATTAGGGTTACCTCTGAGTGTTAAATGATGGTGAAGGTAATCTGAATGATTACTATTTAGTATTTATATTATTAATATTTTATTAACATATTTACAATTATAATTAATTAATCTTGATATTAATAAATTGCTGTTATTAATAAAAAAATAGATGACAATCTAAATTAATAATTTTCATATTTAATATGTTTATTAACCACATTGTTTCTTAATATTTAATATTGTAAAAATGTAATATTAATATTAATATCAATAATTCAGTGAATTATTGTTGTTATTATTAGGATTACCTCTGAGCATTAGATAATGGCAATGATAATCTAAATAAATACTATTTAATATTTATGTTAATTATGATATAATTATTATTAACAATAATAATATTATAATAAATATTATAATATGTTAATACTATTCTAATAAATATTATTAACATAATATTTAGTATAATAATTATTTGATCATAATAGTCATAAATAGTTATTAATAATAATTAATAAGCATTATATGATAATCTAAATTAATAATGTCAATATAAATATATATATTAACCATGTAATGTCTTAATATTTACTATAGACCATTTCATCAGATGTAAACATACTGGTCCCGATACACTTCCTGTTTCTTTTTTTTTTAACTTTACACAAACATCACAAAAAAATATAACCAACAAAACATTTGACTGGATGAAAATGTTACATTAGCACCTTTAAGATGTATTTGTATATGTGAAATAAAATAAAAAATAAAAAACAAAAAAACAGGAAGTGCTTCTGGACCAGTGTTGTTTACATCTGATGAAATGGTCTATAACAATAATTTAACCTTAATGATAAATTATTCTAATTAAATTATTATTAGGATGACCTCTGAGTGGTAGGTAATGAAGTAATCGTTTAGATTATCTATTTAATATTAACATTTATTAATATTTTATGAACTACATTACAATCTAATTTTTATGAACAACAATATTTAATATTATAAATATTTAATCAAAATTTTCATAAATTATTATTAATGATAAGTTATAATATTAAGATTAACTATGCATTGGATGATGAGCCAAATGAGTTATATTATATTTAATATATTAATTAACAAAATAATTTATTTTTTAGGATTAAGTCTGGGCATTAGTTGCTACAAGGATCATCTTACTGTAAAAGTAGCAGAGTCAAGTATAGTTTCTAAATTAGTGTTATTTTCCGAAACTAATACATCAAAAAGTCATTGATACCGGCCAAAACCAATATGGTATTGTGCATTCTTTTCTCGGTGGCCTAAAAATATTCCATCAATGAGACGATGTCCTCTATTGTTATTTGTAGGACCTCCTGGCACAGGACCATGAAGTTAAAGTGTCTTTGATCCAGGGTTGCCAGCTGTACCTTCACTGGCCAAAGCTTTCCATCAACCACCTGGTCGGCGGCATGCAGCTAAAAACATTCCCTGCTAATCAAGGTAAGTGGGTGTCTTGATTGAATACGTGTTGTCACAATGAATCACGGCGGCGTCTCTCGCACTTTAGTTTAGTTTTGTTCCGTTGACTGATGCTTAGCACCTGGACGGCGTAATGGTTTTCCTCACTTAGTGCGACACTCAACACGTTTGCCCCTAAATAAATGTGTTTATGGGTGGAGAGCACTCGAATATGATTAGAGAAAAATACAAGCTGCTCCATTACCCGCACAGCTGACTTTAATTACCGGGAAGGCTGCTTTTACACCTCATTTGGGAAATATTGAAGCCTAGATATTCATTTAGGTGCGTATGTTTATGTGTGTCATTGCAGGAGTGTCCAACGACTGCTCAAATTGGGTTTGCAGCTCTCATTTCACTAATGGTGAGCTTTAGGATGCAGGAAAAGACAGGTGTTTGCTTTTTTTTATGGACGCGAATGGAACCGAATTGAAGACAAAGTCTGCTGTGACTACCCTTTTAGCCTGTTCAATCTCACTTCCTGTCCCGTAGCTGACAGGCGGGCATATGTTGTGCTGTGGTTACTCTGAGATATTGGGCGGAGATCAACTATCATCGCTGAAATCTTTATTTAGTTGCTGGAATCTCTGCTCTTCCGTGGCTGCGTCCCATTATCTTTATCCTCCCTCCAATTATACGTCTTCATTCGTATCTTCCTCTTTAATGAAAGGCTTCAGCTTTTAAGCGAATCTGTTTTCTTGAAAGACACTTTTAAGTTCGATCATTCCATGCTAGATGAGATTCCTCAAACATGTGCGAACAATTAAACGCAAAAATTGTAAAATTGTTCATAGATGAGCTCACTGAAATGTATTCAGAATGTTGAATGAAATGTCAATGTGAAACTACACATTTGCTGAATCTGGCTCTTTAAATGATTTATTGCCTTACGCTTATGTTTTAACATCACTGTGTGTGTGTGTGTGTGTGTGTGTGTTTTTTTTAGTTATTTTATATATATTTAATAATTAGCCATTCAACATTCTTACATGAAAGATAAATATAATAAATAATAATTAATTTTTAGTAATATATCTAAGTTTATATAAATATATTTGTAATGTAATAAACATTTAGCATTTCATAATATATCAAATAATATTCATATATATATAAGCAGCCATGCAACATTAATACATTAAATTGTCACCCCGAAAATATTCATAATGTAATAACAATACATTTTAATATTTATTTTATAAAAATATAATATAATATAATATAATATAATATATGGAACAGAAAGTGGACATGGTATCAGGGCATATTTGGAATCCATTTAATTTTTCCCAAATTCTGTTTTATTTTCCCAATTCCCAAAGATTTAGCAAATTCATTTTTTTTCTATTTTAATTTTTCTGGATTCCATTTTGTTTTTCAATTTTAAATTTTCTAGACTCTGTTTTAATGGTTAAATTTAAAATATTAAAAATATTGTCAAATAAAAATATATATATATATTTTGTCAAATTCAGTTTTTTTCCATTAAAATTTTTTTTTGATTCAGTTTTTTCTGTTTTAATTTTTCAAGGCTCTGTTTTTATAGTTAAATGTCAAAAAACATCAAAAAGCCTGGCTAATTAATTGAAATCATGAAACTTACACAGTTTACTAGCAATTTATTACAAGTTTAACAAAAATGAAAATTTTAAGGCCCTATGAAATACGTTTTATTTTAGTTTTTTAAATTCAGTTTTATTTTTTCCCAAATTCTGTGTATTCCATAAATGTTCTGGATTCCATTTTAATGGTTTCATTAAATTTTAATAATGAACAACATCTTTAATTAATTGGTTTTATAAAAACATTTATTTACTATTATTTTATTTTATGTTATTTTTAAATTATCTTTTTTTTTTTTCTTTTTTTTTTGGTGTATTTACATTTTTCTGGTAAATAAATTCACCTAAATAAAAATCTTTTTTGATTTAATCAAATTGTATTTTAGGTTTAAAATTATCATATACTTTTAATATTATTTAACAAATTATTTATGATATATTTGTTTGTAATTAACCGTACTGAATTTAGAGCCCTATGAAATTCTTTTTATTTTTCCCAAAATTTTGTTTTATTTATTTATTTTTTATTTAATTTAATTTCCATAATTTTTTTAGATTCAGTTTTTTCTGTTTTAATTTTTCTAGGGTCTGTTTTTATGGTTAAAAGAAAGAAAAGCCTGTCAAATTAATTGAAATCATAAAAGTTTCCTAGCAACTTTTACATTACAATACAAAAAATTAAATTTTTTACCAGATTCTGTTTTCAATTAATTTTTTTCTATTCCATTTTAATGGTTTCATGAAATGTTAATAATCAAAAGCATGTGTAATTAATTGATTTTTTTCAAACAATTATGTATTTTTTTATTTGTTTGTTTGTTTGTTTTCAGGAAGACTGTTGTGTATTTACATTCCTCTGGGAAATATTTTTTGCTAAATAATATTTCTGGTTAATATTCCTTTAAAAATAATGTTTTAATTTTATTAGTATTAATAGTTCTATCATTACATAAAGTAATATATTTCTGTCACAGTTTTTTCAAGTTAAACCGAACTTTTATTTTGACGGATTGCTGTGAAGACCTTTACGTTTCTGTTTGTATGTGATATGACATTAGCTTTTCTCAAAGGAAATGTTAAAATGCTCATGAAGTGAGTTCTAGAGATTGTTTATGTGTTCATGTAATCAAATATTGAGGCTGAAAACACAGAGTGTTTTTATCCAAAATGTAACAAAATTCTGTGACATTCCAGGTTATACAGTGAATTCCATTTTTATGACTAGATTCCGTGGTTCCATCCGCATTTGCCACATCACAAAAATCACAGGGCCCTTTATTATAGGCAGGATTTGAACCTAGTGGCCTTAAAAAAAGACATTTGTTAAGGCAAAATTATACATTTAAACAAGATCGAATTGCTTGTACAACTATTGGGAAATGAGACTCAGTGTGACTGCTCTAGGTTTTTGTTCTTTGCCGAATGAAACCTGGGTGTACGTATCAGCGCTAAGAGTTTATCCGCCTCGGCTGAGGGTTGGGCTATCATATCATAGCTGTTCTTTATCAGAGAGACGGAGAGAGAGACCTATGGAACGAGATGTGATTAGAGAGAAAGACAGGTGTGTGGGAGAGGAGATTGATTGGCTCTTATCTGAGCATGCAGCCAACAGCTGATGGATGGGCGAGAGCCCTGATCATTTCAGATGGCAGAGGGGTGGCTATTCTTGAACCAACTTCATCAGAAAACGCTGTATTTCCTCCAACAGCCGTCATCAACATGGTCATTTGGCATAAAACAAGCCTTCTGGGAATAAATACACTAGGGCTGTCAATTGAATAAAGATTAATCTTAATAAAATACATGCTGATTCATTAAATAAAATAACTGTAAATAATAATGGCATGTCAGTATTTGCTGAAAAAATCCTGAAATGAAGATACTTCAAAGACGTTGTGGCAGACGAGTAATTAATTGTCAGGCTGTAGAAGTCATTAAATTGCCATTTTTGGTCATTGATTCATGCCACACACACTAGGTTTTAAAACATTGTTTTAAGTTTAAAAACAAAATGAAAAACACAAAACTTTTGATCTTTGTTCTAATTGGTTCCAGCTCTTGTAGGAAATTTTCTAATTAGGTTATTTATGCACAGATGAAAAGGACATAATTGTGTAATTTTATTTTTGAGCACCTGATTTGATTATTATTTTAAGTATTATTGATGTGTTCATGTACTCATATATTCAGGTGCGCTTCAGTATGTGTGTAGTAAACACAACTGCGCGTCTGCGTCATTCATTCACACAGAGACATGTAAAACATGCAGGATTTATAGTTAAATAGTATTTTTGCAGCTTAATATTCACAGACACTAGTCCCTATCATGATTTGATTTAAGTGGACTGACCTGCTTTTGATTTATTTATCCAAAACATGGTAAATTCTGTGACGTTCCACGTTTATACAGCAAATTTCATTTTTATGGCTAGATTCCATGATTCTGTCCATGTTTTTGTGGAAATCATAGGATATTATAGGCAGGATTTAAACCTAGTGGCCTTGAAACTTGAAATTTATACAAAAAAAAGGTATTAAATTTAAACAATGAAGATCAAATTATTATTATTATATTTTTATTTGCTTTTGTAGTATAGTGTTAATAATAACATTTCTGTATTAACAGATTATTTATTATTTATTTGTTTGTAATTAACCAAACTGAATTTAGGGCCCTGTGAATTTCGTTTTATT
>JAHKKF010538291.1:0-37624 GCA_019740295.1 Labeo calbasu
TAAGTTTAGCAAACACAAATATCTAAGTTGTTACTTAGTACAACTTAAGATTTCAAGTTGACTAAACTTATTTTAGTTGACTGAACTTAAAATTTTAACGCAGCAGGGTAACAAATTATTTTTAGCTGATTCAACAAATTGTGTTTTTTATTTTTTACAGTGTGTGCACTTTAAATCCATATTCATTATATAACTGTAACTTGAATATGTTTTGGTCAGCAGTTAAAATAATAAAAATTGTATATGGACCTGTGTGTGTGTGTGTATATATATATATTTGTTGCAGTTGCAAATGTTTTGGTACTCGCATGTTTTTTTGTTGTTTTGTTTGCACAACACAAAAAAATAGAGAATAAAAGTCAAATCTTATACAATTCCACACAAAACCCAAAAAATGCAATGGACAAAATTATTCCACTCTTAACTTAATATTTGGTAGCACCCCCTTTGGAAAAAATAACTGATATCAATCACTTCCTGTCACCATGAATGAGTTTCTTACATCTCTCTACTGGAATTTTGGACTACTCTTCTTTTGCAAACTGCTCCAGATCATTCAGATTTGAAGGATGCCTTCTCCCAGCTGCTGTTGTGAGATCTCTCCACAGGTGATCTATGGGATTCAGGTCTGGACTCATTGCTGGCCATTTCAAAACTCTCCAGTGCTTTGTTTGAAACCATTTCTGAGTGCTTTTTGAAGTGTGTTTCAGGTCATTGTCCTGCTGGAAGACCCATGACCTCTGGTGGAGAAGCAGCTTTTTGACACTGGCCGCTATGTTGCACACCAAAATTCTTTGGTAATCATCAGATTTCATGATGCCATTCACACAGTCAAGGCATCCAGTGTCAGAAGCTGCAAAGCAACCCCAAAACATCTTTGAACCTCCACCATGTTTGACTGTAGGGACTGTGTTCTTTTCTTTGAAGGCCTTATTTCTTTTTCTATAAACAGTGCCATGATGTCCTTTACCAAAAAGCTCTACTTTTGTCTCATCTGTCCACAGTATGTTCTCCCAGAAGGATTGTAGTTTTGTCACATAAGTTTTGACAAACTCCAGTCTTGCTTTTATATGACTTTGTGTCCTCCTGGGTCTCCTACCATAGTGTCCCTTTTCATTCAGATGGCAACAGATAGTGAGAGCTGACACTGTTGTACCCTGTGTCTGCAGATCAGCTTGAATTTGTTTGGAAGTTAATCATGGTTCTTCATCCACCATTCAAATTTTTCATCAATTTTGCTCTTCTGTCCAAGTCCAGGGGGGTTAGCTTCAGTGCCATTGGCTGTAAACCTCTTGATGATATTGCGCACAGAGGACACAGGAATATTAAGATCTCTGGAGATGGACTTGTAGCCTTGATATTGTCCATGTTTTTCCACAATTTTTTCTCTCAAATCCACAGACAACTCTTTACACTTCTTTCTTTTCTCCATGCTCAGTGTGACACACAACACAAAGGTTGAGTCAACTTTTCTCCATTTTAACTGGTTGCAAGTGTGACTACTATATTGCCCACACCTGTTACTTGCCACAGGTGTGTCTAAATACAAATTACAGGAGCATCACATGCTTGAAAAGCAATTATTTCTTACAGTTTTGACAAGGTGACAATAATTTAGTCCAGTCCATTTTTGAGTTCTGCGTGAAATTTTATCAAGTTTGATTTTTCTTCTCTGTTTTTTTGTATTGTTGCAGTGCAAACGAAAACAATAAGCACGTGAATACAAATACATTTGCAACTGGAACAATTTTCTGAGAGAAGTGTTGCATTTTCTTAATTGCAAGGGTGCCGATATTTTTGGCCATGACTATATATATATATACCGTGACTGGTATTTTTCAGCCTGCATCAAAACATAATTTTGTTTACTCACATACGTTTGGTCGTTTGGCTACAAGGTTGAATGCAAACAGACAACATGTGGGAAAAAAACACCAAAGGTGAATGTTTGAACAGGATATATGTGACCCTGGACCACAAAACCAGTCATAAGGGTCAATTTTTTGAAACTGAGATTTATACATAGTCTGAAAGCTGAATAAACAAGCTTTCCATTGATGTATGGAATATATTTGTTTGGATAGGACAATATTTAGCCAAAATCTGAGGGTCCAAATTAAGTTATTAGCAATGCATATTACTAATTAAAAATTAAGAAACGGTAGGAAATTTACTTAATATCCTAATGATTTTTTGCATAAAAGAAAATCAATATTTTTGACCCATACAATGTATTTTTGACTATTGCTATAAATATACCTGTGCTACATAGTCCAGGGTCACATACGTGATTTATTGTGGATAAATGTGGTTGTGAACTTACAAGGCTGAAGTGTATGGTTAGTGTTGGGGAAGGAAGGTGTGACAGCTCTCCTCCCCGATGCCTCTTTCAGGCTGAGCTGCTGTCATGGTGACTGACTCCTCTGGGTGCTCTACACCTGAGACAGCTTAAGCATTGAGAAGAGCGAGAGCAAGAGAGAGAGAAACAGAAAATAAGGGAGGGCTGACCTGCCACACACACACACTCACTCTATCAGCTATTAATGCTTAAAGAGATGTATGCTGTGTGTATTAATGCTTCGAGGTGACTGACATCACCCCTCCCTCTCATCTATGAGCATCATAAATATGCCTTAAGCATAAGCCTCTGTCATAACTGTCACTTGTCAAACTAATTACCACCAAACACATTCGTTTTGCTATATATCTGCATTCAAGATACATTGATTGACTTCTTTTGCATGGTATGCGTTACCAAAAATACATATGAATATCTGTTAATTATACACAATCATGAACAGAGAGCTATATGCCATCTTTCATTTGAAGCTCATAGCGTTTATAAAGAATAAGTTATGAGTTTATATAATATGGATCATCATATTATATAATCATATAGTCTGACCACATATAATTGCGCAAATGCAGATGCAGCTCATCATAGAGTCATATATAGCAAAATAAATACACTGTAAGAAATAATTTAGTAGAAATATGAGTAATATCCTAACAGAAGATTACCAGTACCTGTTATGCTAAGTTTACAGACACAACACAATCTTGGCCATAACCAGGTCTGAAAATTAGTGAGGTCTCGATGGACTTTTTTAAAATTTTTATATATAAATGTTAGTGAAAAGAATAAAAATAAAAAACTTTCATATACAGTGCACAGCATAAATGAGTACACTCCCTCTAAAACATAACAAATTGAGCAATTACTCTTTACTTGCAAGACATATTAGGGTTCTTTGGAGAAATATTGTTCCAACAAGCCTGCTTGATCAATTACCAAAGAAGAATGTCAAAATTATTTAGCAAAATAAAAAAAAAATGTTGTGTTGCAAAACTGAGTACACCCTCCTGAAAGTTACTAAATAAAACTAAAAAAAAAAAAAGTGTAGGTTTAAGGCTATTTTTGATCAACAGGTAAGTATACTGAACCAAAATTTTTAAAGACAAGTAATTTCCTGTGAGTTAAAGGCATTTTATAGCCTACTGAATCATACACAGACTTAATGCTGTCAACACTAAAACCACTTGGGAGAGAACTGCCAGGTGACTTACTTCTTAGCATAAAAGAGGACAGTGGTACAAGAGGAATACCAAATTACTGTTTTAAGTCTGAAAATACAGCAGAAGCAGCATCGACATTCAAAAACAATGGACTTGTGACAAGCCTCCTGAAATAATCAGGTCTTCACTTTAAGTTTTCATTTAATGACGAATGAATTTTTGCTACAAAAAGAGCTGGAAAAATACCATGCAAGAGTCTCAGAGCCAGCAAAAGCAATGAAAAGAGTGACACTTTATCTCACAGAGTATGACGCAGTCTGCAGAAGTGACATGCATGGTTGTTGTCACCACTAGAATTACCTACTGTAGCCAAAGCACAATAAACTCATTTAACCTCTTCCAAGGCCCATATTTACAAAATATAGACTTCTGGGAATCCTTGGTCTCAAGAGACCAAGTTATTCATTTCGGATCCAAAAGCATCCAAAATGTTCTAGTGTTGTTAGAGGAGGAGTACAGTGACAAGTGCCTGGTACCCACAGTGATGTTTAGTGGTAGTAAAGCTCTTCTAAAGGGATGTATGAGTGCTGAAGGTGTGAGGAAGTTGTGCTTTATCAATGCTGTCATGAATTCACACACCACTGTGTGACGTAATACAAAAAACTGAAACTGCAGATGCTACCCTCCCCTCATTCCCTGCATTATTGGGCATTTTTCAGCATGACAATAAAGATATTCATTCTCCCAAGGTGAAAATCCTTCAATGGACATGTATTTCACTCAATCTTAACGCTTTTGAGCGTCTGTGGGGTATTCTGTAGAGACGAGCTGAGCAAAAATCCCCCTTAAAGACCAAGGATTCCAGGAGTTAAACAGGACAGATGTGAAAATTTGTCATGAACTTACTGGCATATAGTTTATTGTATTTATTAAGTATATGTTTAATACATTTAAATTTGGCCATCTTTCCATGAATTGTATTAGTGATCATTAAGAAAATACATCTTTTAATATTTATTCAGAGGGAGTGTACTCATTTATGCTGTGCACTGTATCAATCCACATATGTGATAGACATTGGTTATGATCATCTTTAGTGTCTACTTTGAAGGCATCTTGAGTAAAACAGCTTCATATTTAACGAGGCATATGCAAAACGCGGGAACCGGAACCAAGGAGACCTGTTTAGCAGAATACTGAAGTCTGTTGCGCTTAACCCCTTTAAAACTCATTATATATGCTGTTTTTGATAGCATTAATAACGTTTCTGACAGATATATCATGATGTTTTTTTGCGTTTACCTTACCGAATGTGGTATCCTGTCAGCAATAACCTGTCCATGGGTTTCTTTGATTACTGGCATTTGCCGATGCAGTGTTGCCAAATATTGCTATGAAAACAAATAAAAGCCGAAAACAACAACAACAAAAAAAGAAATAAATCGAAATTAGTTTAAATCTTCTGCAGATAAGATAAGATAAAGATATCACTAACCCAAAACTGCAACTTTCCACTTTATTAACTTTCTAAACTGTCAAATTAAGTGGAAAAGACAAGTCCAAAGACGTTTAAAATACATGGATCTGGCAACATGCTGCGCCCGCGCCCTCACTCTCAAGCCTCCTTCACTTGGCTAGCATTGCAGCGAACATTTCACGGACGCAACGGGAAACTGTTATATAAACTTAGTTATACATTTAGACACTCATATGATTAGTTTTAAACAGCAAATTAGTCATTCAAACAACTAATTGTATTTTTTAACATTAAACATGTACCGAGGTCCCAACCTTGGTGACCTCATAGCTGGCTACAGCCATGAGTGCCTGATTTAAAATACAAGTAAAACACCTGTAAAAAAAATTGTACAGAAAATTCCCTCATATTAACACAGTACATTGTGATTTATTTTTATAGACTTTTCTTATACTACATTTTTTCAGGATGGAAGAACACTTCCCTTATCACTTGTCACCACTGTTCTGTCACTTGGTAAAAGCAGCCAAATGATGCAGATGCCAACATAGACAGGTTGCACATAATATAATGTTCAACATTCTGAGGATGTTTGACTCATCTGACTTAGATCTTCTATGTACTGTATGTATGTTTATAACAAAGAGTATTTCCACAAACACAATTGTTTTCCGGTTGTTTTCTGTTTTCCACTGACTTTTATTATTTTTAAATTGAGCTGATACATTGTATTCCCTAAGTCAAAGGGGTAGTTCACCCCAAAATTAAAATTCTGTCATTAATTACTCACCCTCATGTCGTTCCAAACCCGTAAAACCCCGTTTTCATCTTCGGAACACAAATTAAGATTTTTTTTGATGAAATCCAAGATCTTTTAGACCCTGCATAAACAGAAACGCAAACAACACGTACAAGGCCCAGAAAGGTAGTAAGGACATCGATAAAATAGTCCATGTTACATTAGTGGTTCAACCTTAAGAAAACAAAAAATAACAACTTTATTCAACTATTTCTTTTCCTCAGTTTTTTTGTCTTGAACAGTTTTTGTCTTCATGATTATTATTAAGACGTTATTTATTATTGTATAAAGCTGTTTACCTCCCCCATGCACACGCACCCATTATCTTTGCCTCATATTGACTCATTTATCTTTGACTTTGACTTATCTCCTGAGATGTGGACATGTAATATAGGAATGATTTTGAATGACATCTATTTTATTATCAACAATGGAAAAAAATGAAAAACAGACCCCAGCTGGCATGGGACTCTCATGAATGTTTGTGATGTAATATGTATTAGACGACACAGAACAGCGTGTGTATTCTACCTGCATTAGGCAAGATTATGATTTATTTATGCATCCGTTTCATCTCCAACAACAGTTTTGCTTTGTCTATCACCACATTGTTTTGTCTGAAAGGATTTTGGAGTTTTGGATTTGGCTGTGCGGAGTGAATTTTGGACGGTTCTACCCAAAGTGACATGATTGTTGACCAGGACACTGCATTATGTATGAGCTACAGCCACTTATTTCTCCCTGAGCGACCTCTTCCTGTCTGTCTCTCGTTCTCCTTTCTCTCTTTCCTCTGTGTGTTGCTAAGTGCATTATACAATTGTCGAGAGTGAGGGGAACAGAAAGAAAACGGGAATGTGACTGTGAGTGAGTGGGAGAGAGCCAGAACTTTTAGAAGAGAGAGAGAGAGAAGCACACTGTGTCATCCCTTGTGACGAGCACACACACATGCACACAGACGCTGCTAGCGAGGACACTAGCTCAGTGTGAACCGAAATCTCTACCAAATAAATCCGGCCTGTGAAATTGCCAAGCACCTCAGAAAGTCAATGAAAGTCATTACTAGTCCACCTGGCCAGAACACCGTCTGTGTCCCTCTGAGTTATTATGTCTGCTTTTCCGTACTCTGTCTGGTCGCTTACATCATGTAGCTTATGATATGTGCTAATGCAACACATTGATTCGGTGGCAACAGACACAAGGCATTTCTGTTTCTAGAAAATCAGTTTTTTTTTCTCCCATGTGCTTTGAAATTAAGTCTTTTTCTAAAACCCCAGTAAAACGGTCTGATGTAAAACAAGCGAGTCTTTGATTACAGCATGCTGTCTGTGCTTGCTTTAGTAGGCCTTTATTTTAGTACTCAGTAAACCCACATGCATATTGAAGACAGTGAATTGGAGAGCATCGTCACACTCTAATTAAAATGTACAAACACTTGATAAACATCTTAAAAAGAACAGATTCATATGCAGCAGTCCCAAGTATTTGCATTCTTTAGCCACACTTTTGACTGGATAAAATCATACATTTTCTAAAACAATTATTAAATTGGAACTTGTTCTTTTTCACTTCCAAAAACCAAATTTAATAGTATTTTACTGTAACGGTACATGATTTGGTTTATTAGATTTTCTACTCTGTATACTAAGGGAACTAACTTACTGTTTAATGTTAAAGGGATAGTTCACCCAAAAATGAAAATTCTGTCATTAATTACTCACCCTCATGTCATTCCAAACCTGTAAAACCTTTGTTCATCTTCAGAACACAAATTAACATATTTTTGTATGTATGTTGTAAATTTTTGCACACAAAAAGTATTTTTGTAGCTTCATAACATTAAGGTTGAATCACTGATATTGCATGGACTATTTTATCAATGTCCTTGTACCTTTCTGGGCCTTGAATGTGGTAGTTGTGTTGATGTCTATGGAGGGTCAGAAAGCCGTTGGATTTCATCAAAAATATCTTCATTTGGGTTCCGAAAATGAGCGAAGGTCCTGTGGGTTTGGAACGACATGAGGGTGAGTAATTAATGACAGAATTTTCATTTTTGGGTGAACTATCCCTTTAACCAGTTTAAGCATTTTACAGTCACTTATTGTTACATTTTCACTATTTTTTTTTTAAATAGGGTGACCTCATAATACTCATAATTGCCATTTTCACAAACTTGTGTTTTTGTAGTTTACACAGAGATGATAATACTTTTGTTTTCATAATCTTGCACCTCGAAACCGGTTTTCAAAGTTTGCATTTTCAGGCCCTCTAAATGCTGTTGTCATTTAAGCAGACAATATGCACAGAAAGTTTTCCATTTTTAGTTGAAAATGTTGTGAAAATGCCCTCTAAATCTTTATTAGCCTAGTCATTAAACCATATGGACCACTTTTAGTGAACTTTTTTCCTATTTCCATTTCACACTTACATATAACCAGACTGAGCATATAGTACACTCTAAAAAATGGTGGGTTAAAAACAACCCAGCTTGGGTTATTTGGCAACCCAGCACTGGGTAAATAATGGACAGAACATGGGTTATTTTGAACCAGCTGGTTGGGTTAAATGTTTTTACCCAACATGCTAGGTTGTTTCATTTAAGTCAACTATTGTTAAAAAAAAAATTATTATATTGGGCTGGAAATTAAAAATCACAGAGAATTTTAGAGGCAACAGCAAAAAACAAAAGACGAACATTTGTTAACAAAGAACACCCATGGACAAAAACATAAGACAAATTTAAATTATTTTGGGATTTAAACTTGTTTAAAAGCATTTTTGAATTTAAATGTAACATTAAAAGTAGCATTTTAATTCATTTTAATTTAATTTTAACCGTTCTCTGTAATCACTTTTCACCAAAATAGTGCTAGTTCTCGTGCCGGTGTCTCGGTGGTGATGGGCGGCTGTTCAACGGAGGAACTGAGAACCTCATACCGTGTGACTCGTAGCTAAAATATCCCGTGACTGACTCCATAACCTGCCCATAAACAAACAGTACTGAGATGAAAGAACATATTAACATTAAATTAAATTAAATTCTGTATTATAACGAATACAGTCAGTTTATGTTATGCAAGGCAAAAGGTGTTTCCATCATTGGAAACGACCGCTGCTGACGCAGCTGACTGACATCTCATCCTTGTATATTGCGTTGTGTAAAATAATATAATTTACAGCACAGTAAAGACTTTATAAATGAAATAAAATGTATGCAAACAAGTGCACTAATTCGGTTAGACTAATTCGGTAAGAACTGTTCTCTTCTGTAGAGGAAGCAAAAACTGACTGTAACTCAGCAGCTGGATTGTTTCGTCTCAGACAGCCTCAACCCAATAGTTGGGTAAAAAAAATAATCCATATTAAAAATAACCTAATAAAATGACCCAACAAGCTGAACCCAGCATTCGGGTTAATAAAAATAACCCAGCATTTTGTAGAGTGCAGAAAAACTATCCAGCACCTGGGTAAAAATATTAGAAACAACCCAAAAAAATCACCCAGAACATCATTTTTGGAGCTCGACAGCCCTTGGTCAGCATGATCCTTCACTGTATAAAAAAGACTACTCTATCCACCTTGCTTTTGTAAGAATGTGTAATTTGTAAATTTTATGGGTCAAGCTTCGAGTCTCATTGCGTCTAGTTATTTTTAGCTACACAAAACAGCTCGTTTTGCTGCTTGATATTGCAAATTGGTGTGTCCTTAAATATTATTTTAATGTGTTGTCGTAATTATTAACACATTGGTTTGTAGTGCAAAAAGTTTTACAGTTTACTGCGCGTTGTTATTCTTCTTGTTATTTACCTATAGCGGCTTACTTCCGTGTTGAAGAAAAAGAGAAATAGGATTCCATTGAAAAATAACTGCATATGGGTTTGAAACAACATGAGGGTAAGTAAAAATAAAAGAGGTGAATTATTCTTTTAAGTGAATTTTGCTCACTACAACACATTAAACATCAGCACTCAACCCTTCTTTTCTCCCCGCTCAGCGCTCTGCGTTTCATCCTTCTCTGTTTCCTCCTCCGCCACTTCACCTCCACTGCGCGTCCCAAACCAGCCCACTGTTTTCACACCCTCTCAAGCTCGAAAAAAAAAAAAAAAAATTACATAACTCACTGTTGCTCAATAGAGCTTATGCCACTGCTGTGAAACGTAGAGCATCGGGCATGCAGCGGGTGTGATTAAACTTCGGCGTGTTGATCAGCGCGGATGCTGTGAGTGTGCCAGGCTGCGGCCGCTCCTGCAGCTGCCCGGGATCGTCGGGTGAGGAGTGATTGGCGTTGTGCTCGGAACAGGTGGGCTCGGTGTGCAGCTGGACCCCTCGTCATCAAACCCCTCTTGATGAGAGCAAACAATTCATAGCGGCGACTTCTGGAGGACAACGTGAACCCAGCAGAAAAAAAAGATGGTAGCAGCTGAACTGTTAATGATGATGATGATAATGACAATGTTGAAAACACACGTGGCTACAGCTGGGATGTGGACAAAAATGCGTTGTTTAGTTGAACGCGTCGACTAAAATGAGTCACAAATTAATTTAAGCTTTGAGCTTTAATGTGTTTTTGATTGCTGAAGGAGTTTAGAAATGCAAGTGAGTTATCTCCTCCACTCTCTTCCTACAGCCCACTTGTGTGGTGATGAGCAACCTCTTTAGAAGTTGGAGGCTGTTTCTGAAACCTGCTTTCACAGGAAGTATACAGAGGTAGGGAGGCATTAAGGCACGTCCAAATCCAAAGTTTAAAGTAAAACACACTGATGTATCCTTTCCTGTCTATTACATCACACAATCCGGTGTACCAGATACAGTGGTTGGTGGAAAGAATAAAAATGGTGTTGGGTGGAACACTTTAAAGAATTAAACGCCCATTTTTTTTTACATTTACGGAGTGTTTATTTACACTAAGTGCAAATAGCCATCTTGTTAGCAAAGGCTATTTACACTAACTCCACCCAACATTTTCTGGTTTAGCCAGACAAAATTACAAAATAAACCAAACTGCAGTGGTGAAGAGTATAGACAGTGGTTCCAATCTGCCTTTTTCAGTCTCGTTCTTCAGAGATGGTTTTTAAAACAGACGTTCACTTTCAGAATAAAAATTTCCTGATAATTACTCCCCCCTATGTCATCCAAGATGTTCATGTCTTTCTTTCTTCAGCCAAAAAGAACTTAAGATGTTTGAGGAAAACATTCCAGGATTTTTCTCCATATAATGGACTTCAGTGTTGGGCGGTTTGAAGGTCCAAACTGCAGTTTCAATACAGCTTCAAAAGGCTTCATTCCCAGCTGAGGAATAAGGGTCTTATCTAGCAAAAAGATTAGCCATTTTCTTTCAGAAATTATATTTATACACTTTTTAACCACAAATGCAAAGGCCTTTATTAGATGATGTTAAAAAGGTCATGTGTGATGACTTTAAAGTTGGAGGAGAAAATGAGATGGAGTTTTTAACTGAAGTACACAGACAAAGAACTTACTGTGCGTGACCTTTCCAGTAGGATTGCGTAATGTGTGAAGACACGCATGCGTATCGCAGTGTTTGAGAATGCTGAGCATTTGTGGTTAAAAAGTCTATAAATATAAATTTTTATAAAGAAAAGGACTGATCATTTCGTTAGATAAGACTGTTATTCCTCAGTTGGGATCGTGTTGAGCCCTTTGAATCTGCACTGAAACTGCAATTTGGACCTTCAAATCATTAGCCACCATTGAAGTCCACTATATGGAGAAAAATCCCAGAATGTTTTTCTCAAAAAACATAATTTCTTTGTGACTGCAGAAAGAAAGACATGAACATTTTGGATGATATGGGGGTGAGTAAATTCTTAGCAAATTTTTATTCTGGAACTTATCCCTTTAAGTAAAAAAAAAGAAAAAGAAGAAGAAAATATTCGAAAAGTGGAAAAAAGTCACAATCAAAACTGTGACCTTCAAAGACACCTTTACTGATATGTAGGTACAGTATGGTTAGGGCTATAGGTATGTGTAAGGGTGAGCTTTAGGGATATAAAGACAAGGAAGGTCCCAAAAAGGAAGCATCCATTTTAATAACAACAAAAATCACAATGGTGTCATAAAAATAAAACTAGTAAATAACTAGTAAATAACACTTTTTTCATATTATGATTTTTTTTATAGTAAAGAATGTCTTTTTGCTACAATAACCTTTTGTGAAAATGGAAAGTTTCCATGAATGTTAAAGGGGTAGCTCACCAAAAATGAAAATTCTGTCATTAATTACTCACCCTCATGTTGTTCCAAACTCATAAGACCTTTGTTCATCTTCAGAACACAAAAAAAGATATTTTTGATGAAATTTGAGAGCTTCCTGACCCTGCATAGACACCAACGTAACTACCATGTTTAGGGCCCAGAAAGGTAGTAAGGACATCATTAAAATAGTCCATGTGACATCAGGGGTTCAACCTTAATTTTATAAAGCTATGAAAATACTTTTTGTGTGCAAAGAAAAGAAAAATAATGACTTTATTTGACAATTTCTTCTCTTCTGTGTCAGTCTTTGACAAGCATTCACGAGAGTGCCACGACGCATACATGTGGTTCTGCTGACGCAGGAGCCAGCATTCTGAATAAAGTCATTATTTTTGTTTTCTTTACACAAAAAGTATTCTCATAGCTTCATAAACTTAAGGTTGAACCACTGATGTCACATGGACTATTTTAACAATGTACTTACTACCTTTCTGGGCCTTGAATGTGTCAGTTGTGTTGCTGTCTATGCAGGGTCAGAAATCTCTCAGATTTCATCAAAAATATCTTAATTTGTTTTCCGAAGATGAACGTCTTACAGGTTTGGAACGACATGAGGGTGCATAATTAATGACAGAATTTAATTTTTTTGCTGAACCATCCCTTTGAAGGTTATTCATGGAACTGCCAACAATGAGAAACGGCAATATACGAGCTTTACTGACTGACTGCCAAATTATATTGTTTAAAGATTTGGAGGGCCACTTTGCACAAAACTTTGCCTGTTAAGTCATTGACCTCTGGTTTTGTATACAGCCAGAGTCCCTTCAGCACATATGACGCAACTGGATAGGATGAAAACATTTGAGAACCTGTTAAAGCATTCACACATCTGCCAGCCTTGACCGTTAATGTAATGATTATGAAGTTGTAGAGCAGCTCATTACAATGATCAGCTTTATTATAGAGCGAGTCACAGATTATCAGCAGGCTGGGAAAGATGTAATAAATGGAAAGAATAAAGACCGTGTCTGATGACCCTGCTGTCATGAGAATAAAAGAGTGCATTAGAAAGGACTTGTTATTGGGGAATACATTTTCCTGGACCAATTCACATTCACAATTCACAAAGCCCTTCAAAGCATAGAACATTTCTTTTTTGCTTGTTTGTTTTATACTGAAATAACAGCCCCTGAGGAACATATGTCATATGGGGGTAGACAAATCAATCTAGCTTCAACTGACAAATTAATGGTCAAATTCATATGCATTTGTATGATCTAATTCGTACTTTGTACAATTTGTGTACACCCCACTGACCTTTAATTTTATGCATGGACCGTCATGCTTTTCTAAAAATCACATCATACAAATTAATAATAAATCACCGCCTCATAAAATAGTTGTTTTCTCGTGAAATCAGGTTGGTAGTAAATACCATCAGCTATTTGTGTGAGCATCTATATAAGAGAGAGAGAAAGTTATTTTAAAAACAGCGAAAGAGGAAAGAGCATAGGAAAGAGTCATTTCATATTAATACTTCACATTAAAAGTCTCTCTGATGAATAATTGATTCAGAGGAAAATGTAGCAATTTGACATCCCTGTGTACTAATGAAATGGTATATTAACTTTGTCTTGTTACACCCTTAAGTCAGGGTACGTAAGTACAGTTTGCAGACAAAACTATTCTACTTTAGAAGTGTTAGTGGAAATGTACATCAAATATCTATTATTTGTCATAAATGTGTTTTTGTGACTACGACCCAAAAAGTCTCTGTGACAAATGATGTCTAGTTTTCTCATTTATCTCACCTTGGTTGCTATGATCTGATAATATTTCACTAAAGTCCTGGGAACATCATCAAAATGAAGACAGTTTTGTTGGACATCTGAGGTGGTGCGTCTGGTTTATCCTGTCAGAATCTCCCTGGGTCTTCACAAGCTGTCATTTTTGCCACTTTGTTACATCCATTTACACATCGGCTCCTTCAGGGCTTGTAATAAAGAGTGATTTCTCACTCTTCAGGTTGTATCTTCACCCTTCATACAGCCTGGACAGTTTGTGTGAAAGCCTCTGTCCATGAGGAAGAATTGCCTCTCCAATGACAATCACATTGTCATGTCAGAATGTTCTCATATCCTGTTTCATTAAACTCTAATTTGGGTTATAAGAGATATTACACTGTCAGGTCCTATTGACCTTGCCATTCTGTGGACGGCGCTGCTCATATTAGAAAAGGAGGCAGAGGAGAGGAGAAACATAACAAAAAGCACGTTTTCTCATTCTTACAGCTCATTAATACCAGCTTTTCATCTCTGAAGAGTTATTCCCTCACCAAAGCCCCTTTTGCACTGGATGTCATGTTTTATTCAAATGCTCCGCATAAGACATGAGTAAAGTTAACACAATATAATCTAATATTCAATAATTCTTTTGTAGTTCATCTCTTCCTCTCTCCGACAGACTTCACGTCTTGCTTCTATAGTGTTTCTCAATTGGTCAGGAATTGGTACTTCTAGCCAGACCACATGTTTGTGCTGCTCATAGTTGGTTGTCGTATAACGCACGTATTATATGAGGGAGTGAAAACGGCCCACAAAAATATTCAAAGATTTGATTCTCTCCCATCTGAAATAGCAAAATAATTACTGTCATCAGCAGCAGCAATAATAAAGCAACACCATTTTGGATGACTTTGGGTGTTTATCAGCCCCAACTGTGAAAACAAGATTGTTTCAGATTTAATTATTGTCCCGAATTTGTTTTTGATGCAATCTGCTAAAAAGAGAGCATCCAACCAATGCAGCACATTACATCCTCTTGCACTTTAATTACTGATGATGATGATGATGGTTTACTGTTTCAGCTCAGCTCTCAACGCTACTCCCCAGTGTTATTTTGGGTATGCATCAGACACTTCATTACTGATGCTTTAAAATACAAGCTTTTCTATTTGCAAGAGGAGCCTCTGCTAAACATCACCTCAGAGAAATGTTGAATTTGCACAAGTTTCATTGAATATTTTAACAAATTGCTTAGTTTTTTAAGAAACTACACTGGTGGGTTCACAGACAGCAGAAAAAACAACAATATTAAAATAGAAATAATACAATTCAGCCATATATTAGTAGTTAAATATAATATTAATCTAATATATGACCCTGGACCACAAAACCAACAATAGAGTATGGGTCAAAATTATCGGTTTTTCTTTTATGCCAAAAATCATAGGATATTGAGTTAAGATCATGTTCCATTAAGATATTTTGTAAATTCCCTTCCGTAAATATATCAAAACTTAATTTTTGATTAGTAATATGCATTGCTAAGAACTTCATTTGGACAATTTTAAAGGCGATTTTTTGCACTCTCACATTCCAGATTTTCAAATAATTGTATCTCAGCCAAATATTGACTATCATAACAAACCAATCAATGGAAATCTTATTTATTCAGTTTTTAGATGATGTATAAATCAATTAAAAAAATGGACCCTTATGACTTGTTCTGTGGTCCAGGGTCACATATATTAATAAAATAAAAAGTAAGCATATAAATAAATATGCTAGCCAAATTAAGCAGGTGCCATCGTGACAGGCTGCATAACATACCCTTGTCCTTGAAAACCTAAACTACATTAAATATATAAAAAGAACAAGGATCAGCACGGTTTATACTGAACACAATATATTTTGTGTAACACATTATTAGCTGCTGAGAATCCTGAAAACATAGAAACCTGAAACAATCTAAATACAAACCAAACTCAGAAAATATATATAATATATGTATATACTGTATATACAGTTGAGGTCAAAAGTTCACACCCCCTCCCCTTTCAGAGTCATTAAAAATGTTAATTATTTTACCAAAATAAGAGGGATCATTCAAAATGCATGTTATTGTTTATTTAGTACTGACCTGAATAAGATATTTCACATAAAAGATGTTTACATATAGTCCACGAGACAAGAGGAAATAATAGTTGCGTTTATAAAAATGACCCGGTTCAAAAATTTACACTTGATTCTTAATACTGTGTTGTTACCTGAATGATCCACAGCTGTTTTTTTTGTTTAGTGATGGTTGTTCACGAGTCCCTTGTTTGTCCTAAACAGATAAACTGCCCGCTGTTCTTCAGAATCCATCAAATCCCACAAATTCTTTGGTTTCCCAGCATTTCTGTGTATTTGAACCTTTTCCAACAATGACTATGATTTTGAGATCCATCTTTTCACAACTGAGGGACTCATATGCAACTATTACAGAAGGTTTAAACACTCACTGATGCTTCAAAAGGAAAAAAAACATGCATTAAGAGCTGGAGGGTGAAAACTTTTGAACAGAATGTAGATGTGATCATTCTGGTAACAACGCAGTATTAAGAATCAAGCGTATTGATGTGAAATATCTTTTTCAGGTCAGTACTAAATAAACAATAACATGAATTTTGTATGATCCCTGTTATTTTGGTAAAATAATTAACATTTTTAATTATTCTAAAAGGGGGGTGTAAACTTTTGACCTCAGCTGTATTGGGCTTTTGCAGTTTAACTTCATAAAGATCTTTTTTACTTCAAAACTTTGCTTCTGGCTAAAATGTAAGTGCTCTAATCCATAATATTGCTTTCTCCAGTTAAAAAGTTGTTGCATCTGATTTAGGAGAGAAATATCAAGCTCTTTTCACAAGCAAAAACAATTCTAAACAAATATATCAGTGGATCTTGTTATGAGAGGACAACAGAGGATGGAGTTAAGTTAAAACGCCTTGATGGATTTGTTTATTACAAACACACTTTTCACTTCACAAGACATTGAGTGATGGTCTGAGCCATTATAATGAAGTTTTTATGAGCTATTTGGACTTCTTGGATGGCGTGAGGGAGTAAATTTTCAGCTTTTTTGTGTTTTTTACTGTGGGGTGAACTGAGGTTTGATTTACAGGACATTTTTGTAGTTGATGTCCAATTTAAAATTACATCCTAGTTGAGAAGTTGTTTTGCATGTTTTATAAACCTTAAACTTATTGTACCCAGTTGTAAGTTCCATGGTTATGGATAATAAGCCATTTTGTATTCACATTGTGCGTGTGTTTGTGTTTTAACACTTGTTAATGTGTATGCATGTTTTTCTTTGCACATGTCTGTGTGTGTATATGCATATTATTGTACACACTGGAAGAGATGAAGGGGAAGAGAAAAACACTGTTCTCACATTTTAACTCAGTATCCCTTATGAGCTCCCTAAAGAGCCCCAGAGACACGGCAAATGGAGGAAATGAATGATTTATTTACTTTTTGAATGCGCCGCAAAATATGCAAACGTCAGATGAAAAGCCTAAGCAAATCTATCTCCCTGAGGCAACAACACTGTGTTAAGTTGCTCCTTGAAGTCATCATAAAGCATTAAAAACTGACCATGAAACCATTTTTCCTTTCCTCATTATGGGACTCGGAACTATTAAACAGATGCCTCACTTGTGCATTTACATTTGAGGTTTGGGAATGAATTTAAGTAGATGATTTGCTTTCATAAGGAAGGTAATATAAGGTATCTGAAGGTGCCTCAAGGTGCAATCTGTCATTGTAAAGATTGTGTAAGTTCCTGATTTAATAAACCTAGCACTGTTGATGCTGTGCGCAACTGATGTTAAACATTTAGATAACTGCCAAAAAATAGCAGATACCTTTTAAAAGCACACTCAGATGAACCTTTATTTTAAAGAGTGTGTAGTCACTCCACCTTGCATTTAATGGAGAAATCCACTTCCAGAACAAAGATTTACAGATAATGTACTCATCCCGTTGTCATCCAAAATGTTCATGTCTTTTTTTCTTCAGTCGTAAAGAAATTATGTTTTTTTGAGGAAAACATTTCAGGATTTTTCTCCATAAAGTGGACTTCTATGGTGCCCCGAGTTTGAACTTCCAAAATGCAGGTTAAATGCGGCTTCAAATGATCCCAAATGCGATTGTAAACAATCCCAGCCGAGGAAGAAGGGTCTTACCTAGTAAAACGATCGGTTATTTTCATAAAAATAATACAATTTAAATACTTTTTAATCTCAAACGCTCGCCTTTAAACGCACCAATCACCTTTTCAGGGCATTGCAATGCTCAGTATTGCATTTATAGCAGTTATAAAGCTAAAGAGTGAAATAAGCACAATTTCTAATTGCATTTTTATCAGATTTTATTCCTAATTTGAAAATGTTAGATTTCCGCTTTTGAGCTGTACTGCCATACTGACCAACGCAGCATTAACAAAAATTACACACAAACATTTTTATGTATATTAAAAAGCTTCTGGACGAGCTGTTCATAATGAATCTGTCAGATAACTGTAATGAAACATTGGCAAGTTTATCATTTTTATCACTTACTCTATTATAAAACACTTAGCCAACTCACTTTGTATAACAAATGACTGACAGCAATCTTATCTCTGACCTTTAAGTATGATTGGATTTGAATTGATTTTGCGAAGCCTCGTCTTTGCGGATGCAGACGTTAAGTGCCTTGCTTGGGGGCACGATGGTGGCGCCTGGAGCAAGAATGACTGAAATCCAGCGGGAACCACTTCACTCAGCTTTTTAACAGTGATGGAATTGAGATGTTCAAACTTCCTGATTATTTGTGCTTCTAAAGCAATGTGCTGTGCCTAAAAGTGGTAAAACAGTCAAACTATTTGTTATAATGGAGAAAAAATGTCTAAACGTCATAAGCAAAGATATTATGCCCAGTTTTCACTAACAAAAACAACACAATAACAGAGCCGTTCATTACAGTGAACAATATGATGATATTGTACACGGCTTGTACCCTCATTAGATCTTTTTTCTTTAGATTGACTCAAATATGTTTTTTGTTCCATGTGCTAACAACTCCCAATTAAAAACAGGCCAGTATTGTACTGTATATCCAGCAATTACAATGGAGTGATTGTCCTCATGGGCCGGAGCACACAATCCCTGCACATCTAACCCTGACTGACCGATGATCAGATCCGAACCTTTATTGTACATGAGATCAGTCTCTGACTGTTCTCTGACTTATAAATCAAGAAAGTACTTAAGTAATTTAACAGGAGAGACTGAGGTAAGTTGTAAAACCAGTCAGTTTAACCAATTATAAATGAGCAACAGGAGTGAAATGTCTATTATACATGAGCACCAACCTCCAGTATTACAAAATAACACAATTACAGGTCAATAAACAAGGTAAGGAAAAAAATGTATTTAATTTCATTTTGCATCTGGCTTATAATTTGATTTGTGACCATGTTATAAAACATCCTCACAAGCTCACACAAGGTTTGTATTTATTTATTAATTCTTTAAATGTTTTATCAGATGAGTAGGGTTATAATTTTCCATTGTACATACCTGAAGTTTTTAATTTTGCTTGCTGTTTAAAATGTTTCAAATGAAATAGAGGTGGCTGAGGAAGTACAATAAATTTATACAGTTTAGTCTGGTAGTAAGGTAGTAAGTAGTAAGTAGTAAGTAGTAGGCAGTAAGTACTAGTCAAAAGTTTTTGAACAGTGAGATTTTTAATGTTTTTTAAAGAAGTCTCTTTTGCTCACCAAGCCTGCATTTATTTGATCCAAAGTACGGCAAAACAGTAAAATTTTGAAATATGTCTACTATTTAAAATAACTGTTTTCTATTTGCATATATTTTAAAATGTAATTTATTCCTGTGATTTCAAAGCTGAATTTTAGCATCATTACTCCAGTCACATCATCCTTCAGAAATCATTGTAATATTCTGATTTGCTGCTCAGAAAACATTTTTTATTATTATGTTGAAAATATGAATTTGAAATAGAAAATTTTGTAACATTATAAATGTCTTTATTATCATTTTGATCATTTTTAAATCATCCTTGCTCAATGAAAGTATTAATTTCTATAATTTCAATAAAGCTTTTGAATGGTAAAATGTATAATGTTACAAATGCTGATCTTTGGATCTTTCTATTCATCAAAGAATCCTGAAAAAATTATACTCAGCTGTTTTAAATATTGATAATAATAATAATAATAATAATAATAATAATAATAAAAAATGTTTTTTTGAACAGCAAATCAGCACATTAGAATGATTTCTGAAGGATCATGTGACACTTTAAACAAAGAAGCCTGGAGTAATGATGCTGAACGTAGCTTTGATCACAGGTATAAATTACATTTTAAAATGTATTAAAATAGAAAATGGTTATTTTAAATAGTAAAAATATTTTAAAATTTTACCATTTTTGCTGTATTTTAGATCAAATATATGCAGGTGCGGTGAGCAGAAGAGACTTTAAACATTAAAAATCTTACTGTTCAAAAACTTTTGACTGGTATTTATTTCATTTTTCATGTAGTTATATCATTTTAACATAGATATTGATATATTTAATAAAAGTATTTTGTGTACTTTACATTAATTTACACAGTTTAGTGATAATAGGAGATGTATAAACAAATCTGTAGTAGATACACTACTGTTCAAAAGTTAGGGGTCAATATATATATATATATATATATATATATATTTAATGTTTTTGAAATAAGTATCTTTTTCTCAATAAGGTTGCATTTATTTAATTAAAATACAGTAAAGTATTATAGTAATAGTAAAAACAGTATGCTAATTTTGTGACATTATTGCAATGTAAAATAATTGTTTTCTATTTTAATATATTTTAAAATGAAATTTATTCCTGAATTTGCATCATTACTCCAGTCTTTAGTGTCACATGATACTTCAGAAATCATTCTAATGTGCTGATTTGCTGTTTAAGAAACATTCTTTATTTTTTAGGCCATCACAGTTATTAACTTTTTTTCTGGATTCTTTGATAAACAGAAAATTCAAAAGAACAGCATTTATTTGCAATAGAAATCTTTTAAAACATTATACAGAATGTGAACAAACATTAATTTCCCCATAATACTTGCTATCCCAAAGGCCTACGGGTTTCTACAGGGACTAGTTTCAAAACTAGGGGGCAGCTGTTACCTGGTGAAAGGAGTGGTTTAGTATGGCATTACGCCAAGAGGGTGGAGTTATGAACCGGTAGGTGGGAGGAGTGATAGTTTGAAACTGCAAACGCAGAACAGCAGGGGGAAAAAAAAAATCAAATTCCCATAATTGGGAGTTTCACCTGCGGTGGCGTATGTAAACAATGTAATAACATCAACAACACGCGTCACAGGAATAACGGTTTACAAAACTCGCTGCTCTCGGACTTATAAACCAGTGGCGTTAAATGAAGCGTGTAATTATATACAACACGCTACGTAACTCATGCGAAGCGTGCGCCCTTTAAAAGGTTATTCGAGGACAGATTGTAAAACTTCAACTTGAGTATCGTTAAAATGAAAACGCACACTTAAAACGTGATTCCCAATGATATGTTTCGGATGGTATCAAAGTAAGCATTTGTGCTTCTAAAATAGCGCGTAAACTCGCCGTCGCTAGTGACAACTAAATCTAGGCAACGCTGATAACAAGCGTGATTTAGCCACCCAAAACTGGCTGAAGCAGATTTATTTGAGTGGGATACAACTATAGTGGTCTCTGGTAGGATTCCCCCCATCTGCTATCCTCAGGCACCAGCCCATGATTGAAAGTACAAGATGGGCTGGGCCGCCTAGTGTCTTTTGTGGTGGTGTATGACAATAGAGAAGAGCTGAAGGTGATCGTGGGAGCGGTAGCATCACCGTATTGCTCTTCACGGAGAACGAACAAGGACACCACATCTGCTCATATCTGTCTGACAAAGCTACCAGAAGTTTATCCACGACCACAGTAAGCCGGTTATTTGACGCGAACTGGGCGAACTGGTCTCACTCCTCCTCCTCCTCCTCCACGCGTGGGCTGCTGGCGCTAGGAACTGGAGAGCGGCACGAGAGAGCTCACATCCCAGCGTTCAACTCACAATATCGGATTCATTCGTTAACGGCGGATGTAATTTATCGAAGGAAACCGTCCAAAGGCTTTATTTAACCACACAAGCGTCTCTTAACAAACACGGCTGTTGTTCGGGGCTGGATATCCATGTTTTAACCGCGGGAGACGCATCTGACTCGGGAGAAATTGAATCGTTGTGGAGTCGGTATACGCACTTTCACGCGGTCCGAACAGGTGTACGCGTTCATAACTCCATCCGGACTGATTTATGAAGGTCTGAGTGACGATTAGGAATTTATAACCACATTTGCATTTTTCTGCAAGATCTGGACTTAATCGGCAGTGCTGAGAACTATGGATATCAAATGGCTTATTATAGCCTTTGCGGTTTTGGGTAAGTTATGTTTCTACTACACATTTTATCATTTCGTGACTCCCCCCTGTTTAATTACCCTCAGAGCTGATTGATAAGATGCCCTTTTAATTCAATACATGAACTTGTTGCTGTTTTTGTGTCATTTTTGATTAATGGTCCTGGTATTTAAGAGGATACATTGACGCGTAGGCTACACGTTAATAATCTCTGGTGATGCTCGATTTATTATTTTTTTCCTCATCTACGTCGAGACGTTTCCATGTGCCTGTGGATTCATGTAGTCCAAGTTATAAAGCTATTCCAGTATGTATAGTACATACTGGAATATTGAGTCTTTGGTGTGGTCCAGTGACTAAGTTGTCACCACTTACACACTGACAGTGATAGTAAATTGATCAAGGATGTTAGATGTGATCTCAGGTCGTTTGTATGTTTTATGTCAGATTTTAAAAAGATTTCTTATATGCTATAAATTCTGTATATTCCTTAAAACATCTTAAAGCTGCTGTTTTGGCTACATACCATCTATGAAATGCAAACATGTTGCCAAATATTCAAGATTATGCATGTTTGTATATACATATGTGACTTAGGACCACGAAAGGGTCATAAGGGTACATTTTTTGAAATTGAGATTTATACATCGTCTAATAGCTGAATAAATAAGCTTTCCATTGATGTATAGATTGTTAGGATAGAGCAATATTTGAAAATCTGGAATCTGAGTGCAAAACAATCAAAATACTGAGAAAATTGTTTTTAAAGATGTCCAAATGAAGTTCTTAGCAATGCATATTACTAATCAGAATTTAATTTTTGATATATTTGCGGAAGGAAATGTACAGAATATCTTCATGGAACATGATCTTTACTTATCCTAATGATTTTTGGCATAAAAGAAAAATTGATAATTTTGATCCTTACAATGTATTTTTGGCTACTGCTACAAATATACCTGTGCTACTTAAGACTGGACTTGGTCCAGGGTCACATATGTGGATAATGTGGTGTTTTTACACCATTGCAATGAAAAGGTGGATATGAGCATGGATTTGAATGTGAAATGTAAAGTGCTTATAAGTCCATTTACTTGTTTGTATGTAATGTAATGTATTGTCATGGATGTAATGGTGTAGAGTTGATAGTGACCTCAACAGTGTGCTCTGACTTGTTATCCTTGTTTTTTTTCCCCCCCACTTTGACAAACATGAGGCAGCTGGGTCTCATCAGCTCTGGTCAGATGAGTGGGGTTTGGTGTGGGGTTAATGTTGGTTTAGAAAGCCCAGCGGGAGATTAATGTTCCTTTATGGGAGGCATTAAATCAAGTAAACACAGGAGCACATTGATTGATTTGAGGGCACTATACACAATTTCACTGTTGAAGTGCACTTAGTATTTCTTTTTTGGCTAATTACAAATTGCAAAGAAATGAACAGCTCTTTTGAGAAATGGTATTACAGTGAATTATTTATTTATTTATTTATTTTTTTTTTTACTCACATTGAAGACTTTGTCAGTCTTCTAGAAAAATCAAATTTTATTGACATGGACCAGGTTGCCCTCTTATGGGCGGCGTCATGTTGACATCACATAACTGTCTGTTATGAAATTTATGTAGATGTGGTTCATGTCGGAACGATGGTATTTATGAGATGAACAGTCATGAGTGGTCATGATGTAATTATAAATGTTTCTTTGAGCCCTGAATTACCAAGGTGGAAGCATTTCAGTGAGGAAAATATGGTGGGTTCAAGCATTTAGTTGAGAGTGAATTTGTTGAAGTTAATATTTTCATTTACAATAACAATAGCTAAGTTGCACAATACATGATAGTAGTATTGTACAATTACAATAGAATATGTAATGTGGTTTTTAGCACCTACATAAATTGAATATAAACAAAAAAGCAAAAACACACTGGATGCACATTCTTTACATTATCATTTTGTGGAAGTAGAGTTAAAAACCTTGCTCTGTTTCTTTTGTAGAAAAGGTACATTGCCATCTTTCTCCAACCAAGGTGATATGAACCCATATGAACTTGTCATTTTTATGGTTTCCCAACTCAAAAGAACTTCCCAGGAGAATTTGAATGTGCAATCACTGTGACTACTACTAATTATAACAGTGGCAATATATAACTATATAAATGCTGATTGTGATAAATTACAGCTAAATGTAGGCCTACACAAAAACATTCTGAGTACAGCTTTAAGCCTTCTAACAACCTTCTAACAACTGTTTTAAAGCTTGACCTACTGCTTGAGGGCATAGACAAGTTTGTTTCTTAACAAGTTTATGACACAGAAACACACCTTGTCCTTACAAGCTAGACATCACACACACCTGGAGTCAGACTCACCTGTGTGGCATCACAGGCTGTAGTGTGTCATTGGGTTAATGAGTCACACAGACATGCTCAAAACAGATGTGAGTTCAGTTTATGATCTCGATGCATCTCTTTTCATGATTCTATAGTCTAGGTCAGGGATCCTCAAATCTGGCCCACAAGATCCACTTTCCTGTAGAGCTTAGCTCTAACCCTAATCAAACATACCTGCTAATCAATGGCCGTTTCTCAAAAGGAAGGCTACATCCTCTGGAGGTCGCATTTATAGGCTGCATACGTCATCAACTCTGGTTTATTTCAGTTAACTGAGCATGAGTCATAAGCATATTACAACAATTTACACTTCACTAAGAATAATGGTCAAATTTATAACTGTTAATAGGGATGTCACAATTCTCAGTATAATATCGAACCAATCAGTACGACATCCACAGTTTGATATGCGCTTGTGAATTGCGGTTTTTTTTTTGGTTTTGCATTTAACTTCCTTGTTTTATTTCTCTCGGAATTTGCTGTGTGTGTGCCCACGATTTCACATGCTGAAATGAGGAAACGCTTCCCCGCTTATATTTGAAAAAAGCATCTTCCATTCTAATGACATGCAATGATAAGCCTTTCTAAACCTGTTGTCCAAAAAAAGATTTATAAAAACAACTTATAAAAAACATCATAACTTGTTTTTAATTTACAACAGCAGTAGAATGTTTGAAATAACTTCCTTATGTGATCTGGTGTGGATTCTTATCACAGAATGAGGCAGACAATAAATTCTATACTTATATTCTGTCGATTAGCAATGGCTTATGAAAATACATGAGATGGCTTGAAGAACACAGATAAACCATATATTATTGCAGACGAGTGTTTATTGTCCTTACATTTTATCATTCGAAACGTTATATCTTGTTTTTATTCAGTTACAGCAATAGAGAAGCTGGAACGGAACGTCATCGGTGATGATACTTTGACGCATATGTGGATTGAAAATATGAAACCCATTCTATTTTGCATAAAAATCGAAAAAATAATACTTCTCTCATAAGAAAAATTAAGCAGACATATACTAAACCATGCGTTTTCCAGTGTACAGAGGTTTAAGGGAGTATTTTGTTAATTTGTTGCAAAAAAAAAAACGCTCTAAAGTGGCAAGATATCAGAACCGAACTGAAAACCGAGGTACGTGTTGAACCGTGGACTAACTGTATTGTTGCATCCCTAGTTAATGTTATAAAATAAGATCTTCTTTGACGTATGCCGCCTGCAAATGCGACCTCAGGAGGATGCAGCCTTCAGGATCCTTAGAAAATCACAGGTAGGTGAGTTCGATCAGGATTGGAGCTACTCTCTGCAGTGCATTGGCCCTTCAGGAGAAGATTTGAGGAGCCCTGGCCTAGGTTATTGGCTAAAAAACTGCTGGACAGCTGGAGCTGTGTTTGTGTTGTGGGAAAGCATGTTTTGTCAATGAACTAGGTTAATATGACATTGAGCTCGGACTCCCGCTGGATTAACCTTACCCCCCCATAGACTGTATCCCTCATATCCGTGTAGATAAGTGGAGTCATGATAGAACAGGCTGTGATTTCATTAATTGACACTCTTTTTCTCATGTAAAAAACTTTTAAAGCTGCAGTCTTTCCCCTAGTGCCAGTTGCAGACACAACCATCGATGTTTACATTTACATGTTCTGCTCATACCTCCCTCCCCCATTTGTTTTTGTCCCCTTTCTCTTTCTCATCACACAAGCAAATACCGTCATACTCATTCACACAAACTCTCTACCTCCTAACAAACAACAGATGGCTGTACCATCCTGGACAAGAGGCGTGTTAGTTCTACAGGGAGGGGCCTGGGTGAGAATGGAGCATTGGCTACTGCTTTCCTATAACTTTTGATCTTAAACAGAAATGGCGTCAGTGGTGTTTCATGCTTTTGCTCTCAGTAGGATGGTTTGATCAAACGAGCGTGAGAAGTATGGATAATTTGTACCGTTTTTGGCCTTTTTATGGTATTGCGTTACTGTAGCAAGCTCCCCAGATCTTTTGGTAAATCCTTTAGCGCGGAGTTTCTGTTAAATTACATGCAAGTTATCGTATTTCAGCAGAGAAGATCTTCAAAACACTGTGGGTTTGAACGCAGGGGAACTCAAGGGTTTTTGAGGAAAAGCATGAACGGCTCATTTTCATATTCACATAGGCAGGTGAGCTGTATGTGAGTGAAGCACACCTTTCACGAATGGAGCAGAAAATATTCAGCTTCTCATTCTGAGCGAACAGCTTCCTACCCCCGTTCCTGTGTTATTCTCTAAAACTGCTGGCAAAACAGCAGGAGAGGCCATAAAAACCTTCCTCGTTCACGCAAAGTTAATAGGCCCACAAACCGGTAAACACAACCGTAAAAAGCTTTTTTTTAGTAGTGCCACTGTTGTATTCATAATTAGCTTTCCTCACTCGTGGGAAATACTTTTTTTATAGGACCCTCGTGGCGTAGGGCTAGGCGATATGGCCAAAAATATTATTACGCTATTGATATTTATCTTGATATTCATTAATGAGGAGGGAAATGCTTTCCACATGTTTGTTAGACCTTGAGAATAAAGGTTAAACATAACTTATTTAGTCACAGTTAAACTACATAGAGTAGGCTAAATCTTAATTATGAAATCAATTTAGTTTTCTCCTTTAATTCTGTGTTTTTCAGTTTATTTTATTGGATTTTGTTTTATGATTTAATACAAACTTATCAAAATACTTAGCAGTTGTTTTGCTTATTTCTGCTGTGATAGGGTGTTTAATGCAGTTTAGATGAATCCATATCAAGTTAAAATGTCCATCGCTTATCATCATTAGTCCCATTTTATCACAATCTCTATATGATATTGTTAATCGCTCAGCCTAATGTAATGTGCATGCTTACCATGCTTATCAAAATGTTACACTTGTGGTATTGTGGTCTGCAGATAGGGCTAGTGTGTGGGTGCTAGATAATGTTTTACTCTGTTTGTCTGCTTGCAGTGTTTGTTTATGCAAAAAGTGTCCCCATAAGCAATGTTATGCCTTTTGAGAAACGCACTAGCCTCATAGTATGCTAATTTTAACTACTTTTCATCCATTTTAATGCAGCTTTTTGAAGACTGTAGAGGAAGCTGTCACAGGGAGAGCGACAGAATGGAAAAAGTGAGTGCTAGAGAGAGAGAGATTATTCAAGGTGTTTGTCTGAAGCCTTTATTAGCCTCCCACTGACTTGGGCACATTAGCCGAGCTTAGCATCCCTGCATGGAGTTAGCAAAAAACAATGCTCTCATTTCCTGACACTCAGGCTGGGCTTAATAAAGCCTCACTGAGTGGATTTTGGTTTTATTAGAAATACTGAGGAAATTAAAGGTGCTGTAAGCAATTTCAGACTTTTTTCTAACACTGTTTTTGCTAACTTCAACCACATGCCCTTGTCATGCAATACCCCCCTGCAGCGTCCTATCGGCCTTTTGCTAGGTCTGTTAGCACTTTATTGGGATATTTTGTTCTAGCTCATCAAAAAAGAGCTTTTCTTAACCAGTAAGCTATGCTAATAGGACAAACTGATATTTTGCTAACCAAAGGCAAAATGGTCACAAAATGGTCAAAATTTTAATTAGCTTTGCTTAAAATGTCATAGATAAACACATTATGCAATTAAGAAGAAATTCACCCCAAACAGATTTTCTCTTATTTCTAATTAGGATTCACATAGTGTGCCCTTAAGTTGATAATGTTATGATAACTTGCACTTTAGTAAGCGAGTGAGTTCATTCAGGCATGAATTCTTTAGATCAGTGCTTCTCAGTGTTGAACGCAGTATTCAAAGGCTGCCATTAGAGAGACTAAGAGAGAATATGTTTTCAATATTTTTTCTATAATTATAACAAAGCTGCTTGTTTTTAAACTTTTTATTCATTAACAGTTGGGGTTGAATGATTATCGGCACCGATATTAACTCTTTGACCCCAGCGTTTTTTAAAAATGTTTTTAAAATTTGCATTTTTGATAAAAATTTCATGGTCCCCAGAATATTTTGTTGTTTGAGTATCTGAACATGCAATACATCAAAATAAAGAACAGAGCCTCTACTTTTAAACTAATATCTGTTTTATTCTAGCTTAAAGCATTCTTTTATCAACACCAGAATGTAGGCAAGTTTCATAGAAAAAGCAACTTCCTTGCCTGTGTTTTTTTTTTTTTTGTTTGGGAGATTCTGAACTCATCCAGGAGATGCATAATAGCGACCCGAGTGTATAACATTGAAAACGCAGAAACCCATAAAATTCTGTGTTTGGCAAGGAAAGAGTTAAGCATTTTTGTGGTTATCGGTATCTGTCATTTTCATAGCCGATTTGCAGATTTAAATAATTTAAAAGCATTTAAAGGAAGTTTTTGTGAGAGCCCTTGTTATTTTTAATTTTGACATTAATTTTCATCTTTACACCATACGTATCAGTTCAAAATATCGGTTATCTGTCATCTTGATCCTAAATAATCTGTATCCGCATTGGTCCTGAAAAGCACATATCGGTCGACCCCTAATTAACCGAAACAAGAAGTATTCATTTATTATAATGACCACGATTCATTTTGTGATATTTATTTTTACCAGAAGTTTCAAGAACTATATGTTCTTAAATAAAAATTGTTGTTGGGGGACGTATGATATCAGTGCACATTCTGAGTTAAATGTGTAGTTTGCTTCCAGAACAAAAATTCACCCCCTTGTCATCCAAAATGTTCATGACTTTCTTTCTTTAGTCGTAAAGAAATTGTTTTTTGAGGAAAACATTTCAGGATTTCTCTCCATATAATGGATGTCTATGGTGCCCCCGAGTTTGAACTTCCAAAATGCTGTTTAAATGCAGCTTCAAACAGCTCTAAATGATCCTAGATTTTCTTTATTGAAAAAAAATTACAATTTATATGAAGAGTTCAGATGCAAAACCAGCTAAATCCATCTGATGTCTTTCTTTAAAAAATACATTTTTATCAGGCTCAGATGTATAGGTTCCTATGTAAGTACCGGTACTTCTGATTGGGCTGAGGCTGGTATTTTAGCGAGTTTGATGAAAAAGTATTTGATGGACGTATAATGTGTGTCGAGAGCATTCACTCAGTATTATTATCTCATTTTTGACCGAGATGGCTTTTAGCTGGTTTTGCATCTGAACTCTTCATATACTTTTAAACTGCAAACGTTCGTTTTGGCCTGGCTCTGCGTGAACTGTATGTATTCCTGTTTATAACAGTTAGGATATGTCGACAAACTCCCATTTCATTTTCTCCTCCAACTTCAAAATCGTCCTACATCGCTGTTTTACCTTTTTTTGTAAACGGCGTTTGATCTTCTTTGCATGTTCACTTTGTAAACACTACTTCCGTAGGACAATTTTGAAGTTGGAGGAGAAAATGAAATGGGAGTTTTTCGAAATACCCTAACTGTCATGAACAGGAATACACCCAGTTCATGCAGAGCTAGACCAAGACAAGGGTTTGCGATTAAAAAGTATATAAGTTGCAGTTTTTTAAAAAAAATAAAAAGATCAGATCGTTTTGCTAGATAAGACCCTTCTTCCTTGGCTGGGATCATTTAGATCCCTTTGAAGCTGCATTTAAACTGCATTTTGGAAATTCAAACTCGGGGGCACCATAGATATCCATTATATGGAGAGAAATCCTAAAATGTTTTCCTACAAAAACATGATTTATTTATGACTGAAGAAAGAAAGAGATGAACATCTTGGATGACATGGGGGTGAGTACATTACCTGTAATTTTTTGTTTTGAAGTGAACTACTCCTTTAATGTATTTTAAGCATTTTAATTTAAATGTTATTTTAATGTATTAATAATGTATTCATTTAAATACTGTTAAGTCATTTGATGTTTGCTGCCCCCAAGTTTGAGAACCGTTGCCTTGGATTCAAACCGTGAGTCCTATGAAAAAAAAAATGTGTTGAATTGTACTACTCTGTTGTGCAAACTTAATTACAACTCTGTTAAAAACTAATTTGATTTTAAAAATTGCTGTTGTGCTGTATATATCAGCAGCAGTGGCATAGATTCAGCGGTAATGGTCGTGAAGGAAATGCTGGCTTTCTCCCAAACCCCCATTCTCCATGTCAGCCAAATGATTTACAGACAGCATTTCTGATTGGCTACATAGCTTACGGCTGTCGCAGAGACTGGTGTCATTTCTCAAGATGCGTTTCAGTGATGTCAAGTAGAAGAGACATTTAAGGTGTGGTGTTTCAGAAAATGTAGCCATCAAACCCATCACTGCTGTGATGATCTTGTGTTAGAATGGGAAACAATTGTAATTTTATTCATATGTACTAACATATAACATTTAATGTGATAGATAAAATGGTAGGACTGACTGGTTGACTGCTGTAGTGGTCATTCTGTGTTCGTGCTCTACCAGCCATTAGTGCTGTTTACACCCAGTATTCAACTTCAACACAATGGAGTTAAGAGTCCCAGCGACGTGTAAGATTCTCGTAGAACACACAGACACACATTGCACAGATACACTGTGTTTGTAGGGACATAGTCATTGCACTTTTTCTGAGGAGCCTATTTACACCTCCCACACAACACTTTGGTATCTCGCTATGGCTCTTCAGTCAGTCGTTTTGCTCTGTTGTAGAACATACTTGTCCTTCAAAACCCTGAGAATGTCACTGTAGTTGGGGGACTCTCAGTCGCATGACTCCCGAGTGACCTGTTGCTCTAGAATGCTGATCCATGAATGTTTAGCTACGAGCGTCTAGCTGGGGTCTCAGGGCCCTATTTGTCATCTGTCTGATACATCCTGTGTATGTTCAGGACTGCCTTGAGATGAGGCCAGCGCTACACGTGTTTATACATTCAAGGCATACTGTTCATTTTCCACGCTGTAGGGGATTATTAACCGTGGTGAAGATCTGTATATACGTTTAAAAAAGCGATTACTTTTCAGTAAGTGTACATACGTTTTTAAGTTACAGATGATAGGGAATTTGAATAGGCCTACTCTGAATCAACATTAAAGACTCCTTTTTCAGATGTTAAATTTAATTTGCACCTGCTACTTTCTGCTATTTAGGTGTGAATGCATGTAAAAAAAATGTGAAAAAAAAACTAAATTGGTCTTCAGTATGTGCTTTTTGGTGTTTGAAGTTGTTCTTGTTTTTCATACTTCCGTTCTACTAGTTTTCTATAAAAATATGTAGGGAAAATGTCTCTGATGTATCCTAGTCTATATTATCTCAGCTAACCCCTGTACTCTGCATAGAACTGTTCAAAATATATTTTCAAGCAAAGATTTATTTTGATGTTTTTTGATTCTCTTAAAATTCCCCTAAAATTTTGACTTAAAAGGCAACATGTCCTAGACTCACCCTGTCAACATTTTAACATTCAAGTCAAAGTTCTGGATTAAAAATGTATCATGTAAGTTTCAGTATGCTTTATATTGCCAAATAGTAAACTGTTCAAAAATAAGCCGTAGCTTCATAGCACGTTTTCTCCTTTGAATTGTACACTAAGAGCTGATGGTGCTATCATGAGTAGAAGGTCAAGAAGGCATTTAGTGTGGGTGTGTCACTTTCCAGTTGTTCGTTTTTATCAGGTCTACTGCTGTGAGACTTTATCAGCTTAAATTGTGTTGTACTTTGAATCACAAGTGTTTGTGTGTGTCCTCTCAGGTTCTTTGTAGTTTATTTTTGGTTCCTTCTCTGTGTGTTTGCCTGTGCAGGTAGGTGTGCGCTTGCCTGAAGTGGCTCAGATTAGATCTAAACAAAATGGAAACATGCAGCAGGGGGTTGGGGTTAGTAAGCTCATTTCTGGCCCCTTGGCTATTATACAAGATCTCCGTAGTTGGCTCTGATCCGTGCCTGGTACCTGCCTCTGGCTCTTCCACAATTGCAGAAAAACAGACCCCCTCTCAAGATCTGACCAAGAAACTGAAGCTTTTTCCTGCATGTTGGACCACATTCAAGTAGCTTTAAGTGTTGCAGTGATTTCTTTGAATTTCTCTTGAAGAGATCTTCTCCTCCCCCGAATTCTAAACAGCTGAGCACACACACAATTGCATGACCCCCATACCCCCAGCAAACACCCACACCCCTGCAGAAACACTTCTACCCACCCACACAAGACATTTAGATAATTTGCTATATTCAGCAACATTTATATTCTCTTTAGTAACACTTCAGAGTGTGAACTTTTAAAGGATAAGTTCACTTCCAGAATGAAAATTTCCTAAGTCACTAACCCCCATGTCATCCAAGATGTTCTTTTTTTCTTCAATCAAAAAGAAATCAAGTCTTCTGAGGAAGACATTCCAGGACGGGTTGAAGATCAAAATGGAAGGTGCATTGAAACTGCAAAGGGCTCTACACGATCCCAGACAAGGAATAAGTATCTTATTTAGCAAAACGATTGCCCATTTTCTAAAAACATAACAAAAACAAGAGTATACTTTTTAACCACAAATGCTCGTCTTGCCCTGGTACTTGGTGGAGGTACCAACCCAGTGTTTACAAAGCAAATGTGCAAAAAAAAAAAGTCAAACTCCCTTTACAAAAAAAGGTAAAACAACAGTGTTGACGATTTTGAAGTTTGAGGTGGAAATGAGATGTTTTTCGCTGTACCCTACTGGAGTACACAGACGAAGAACTAACCGCGTGTGACCATTCCAACGTGATTATGTAATGTGTAAAGTCGTGGACGCAGAGCTAGTGCAAGATGAGCGTTTGCGGTTAAAAGCATATAAATTTTTATTTTTGTTTAGAAAATGACACATCGTTTCATTAGACAAGAACTTCACTCCTCAGCTGGGATTGTGTAGAGCCCTTTGAAGCTGCAGTGAAACTGCAGTTTGGACCTTCAACCCGTTGAAGTCTGCTATATGGAGAAAAATCCTGGAATGTTTTTTTTTTTAAAAGCCTTAATCCATCTCAGTCATAACAGGCTGATGGACTGTGCAGAGTTTAGTGGACATAGCTTGAGATCTGTACAAGGATTTAAAGTCAGTAGTTTTTAGTGGAAACTTTTGGGGTTCTGCTTCTGTTTGAGAGTTTGATGTAGCTTGTAATTCCTCTTGGATTTTGCTCTGGTTTTAGAATCCCTGGTAAGTCCAAGTAGTCAGAAAAGGTATAGCAATCCGAGTCAGAACAGGGTGAGTTTAGTGGATATAGCTTGGAAGCTCTAGGTGGAATTACTTTTAAAAGTTTTCAGTGGAAACCACTGGAAAAGGTTTTGCTCCTGTCCTGTTTGAGACTCCAAAACTGGAAAACATATGTACAGTAGGTTAGAAAAGATGTAGCAGTCTTGTGTCAGGACAGTTTGTATGACTGTGCCAAGTTTGGTGAATGTAGGTTGAAAGCTGTTACAGAGCCAAAGTTTAGTTTTGGGTTAAGCCTTCTACACACTGCATGATTTTAGCAATCCTTTAAGATCATTGCTGATCACACTGTGCGACAATGATCTAATAAACTTGGGTACGACATGCATGTAAACTGTACGATGATGACATGTTACTATAGAAGCCTAAAACGTCATCAGTATGCGCTAATGGTAAACAAGAAGAGCATAATGAATCACACTTTCGCAGTTGGAGTTTTTATGTGTGCTGAAAAAAGTGGAAGCGGCGAAAGAGGAAGGAATAAGAGCTTGATGTAAGCTGTTTTAGTTTTAAAATGTCGCATTTTCATTGACTGGTCAGTAAACGTGGGTCGTGGCACTAAACATACCATGCGATGATCGGGCTGAATATCTGATACTCAGAAAATTATCGTAGGCTATCTTTGGTTGCAAGACCGTGACAACGGCTGTCTTTGAACCTTTCTCACTGTACGACACGAGCACGGATTAGGAGCCACGATCACAGAAATTGCCATGATTGTTTCGCGATGCCAATCTTTTGTCCGGGACAGTTGAAAATCGTGCCGTGTGTTTTGGGCTTTAGGGATTTTGAAAAAAAAAAAGTTTGTTCCCCAAGTTTGTTGACTTTTTGTGATAATTTACCTAGAGTTCCTGTACACCCCTTATGCCAGGAACTACCAGTCGTCCTTACGTCCCTCTGGGAAAGGTCCTGAACACCAGTCATCAAGCCAACCCTAATAATTAGCATCTGTCACGCCTGAAAACTGCTTTTGGAAGTAGACGAAAGCCTGACTCTATTGAGAGACACTGCCATCACTGCTTTAGCAAACCCAAAGCGTCTGAGTGATCGTACTTAAAACGACAACATAAAGCAGTCAGTCAGGAGCAATGTGTTGGCAGGGCTTCATTAACTCTGGTCAGATGCCTGCTGTCTGATTGTTTTTCTTTAGAACAAAGGAACGTGTGGACGGGCAAAAATGGTGGAGTAGGAACGAGGGATAAGAGCATAAAGGCTTCTACTTTTCTTTTAGGACACGCTGCCATCCAAATACAAAACGTGACTGACAATTGCTACGGAAGCCAGTCAGAAGAGACTAATTAATTGTTAATTAGCTTCCTTTCTAATGTTCATCTATGTGCACAAACATGGAGATGGAGATTTTAGGTTAAAAGCTAAAAGCTGTCATTCACGCAAGACACTCAAGTTTAGTGTAGCTTGGGATCCCATTGGGTTGTCTCTGACAAGTACCAGTCATTAGTTGACTTGTAATGATTTAGTTATTTAAAGAGTGTCTACTTGCCTCATGTCGCCATACAAACAAAGGGAGCAGTGGAACGGGGGTAGGGACTGAGGGGGAGAAGTGTTCCAGGGAAGTGAGACAGTCTGGGGGTCTGTGGGTGGCTAGACTAGACACTTAACAGGCACAAATGGATTGGTTATCCCGGTGGGATGTTGGAACGTAATCAAGTTGACTGGTCACAAACACTAAATTTTTTAGCATGTCCACAGAACTGATGGAAGGAATGGTGGAGTGGGGTGCCTGCAACCCGCTCATGAATAATTCACAAGGCCACTCGAGGGACAGTGAGAAGGCGGGTCAGTCTATGGATGGGGGTTGATCGAGTAGATGGAGTGATAAGATGGGGTCCAGAGAAGACACAAAGATTGTACTGTTCTGAGCGATTGACCGTAAGTAGGACAATTCTGGGCAAAATCTTTTTTGGTACTGGACAGCCTTCTAGTTGGGGCTAGGTGCATCAGCTAGACTGCTCTGCGTTCTTATCTAGGGGGTCGATACATTTATATATAGTTTTTCGGGCTATTATTGTTTAATCGCCATGCGCAAGGATCCAAAACATGTCCTACTTGGATAAATCATATCCTATGCTGATACTTTAGGGGTTTATTTACATGGTATTAAAGGGGACCTATTATGCAAAAATCACTTTTATAAGGTGTTGGAACACAACGTGTGACCGCAGTATGTGAAAACAACCAGCCTATAATGGTAAAAATCCATCCACCCATTTTTTTATAATCTCAATAAATCATAAACTGTCTCTCTGTACACGCAATTCCAGATTTCTCCCTACGTACATGTTATTGTAGGAAAATCCCACCCATTTGTGATGACCTCTGCCCTATTTAGCATAGACACAGCCCTGAGTGAGAAGCAGCAGTCCGCCATTATCGTTTTCTCGCTGTATCTACTGGAGATATACAATGTCAGTGCTAAAGAGGCATTACAAGTATTGTGTTCTGGGATGCACCAACGAACGTGGGAGTCTCCATCTGAACCACTGAGGATACTATGGTTAAATTTCATTTTCGAAAGAAATGTCCTGGAGAAAATTGGTAAAGTCCCCTAAATGTTTAGGGATCAATACCAACGCTTCGTGCGCAAATGTCATCTTCAAACAAAGTAAGAATCACACGTTTGTTTTCCAAATCGCCTTCCTAAAAGAGCTTCTTAGCACTCTGTAAGGCTAATGTTGCTAATGCTACCATTGTCTCTGCCTGTTTTCACTGATGCTGCATTTCACATGCTACCAGAATGATCATTATAGGAATGTGGTTGTTAAAAATTGTGTATGAAAGCAATGTAAAGTCAACTGCTTGAATTTGTCAAGCTCATAATCACAAGTGGAACTTATAAAGTTTGTAATAGCATTTGAAGGCACCATGACACCAACTATGTTATTATTTTTATTGCGCCGTGCTCCCCGTCTGTGTAATTCATAAACACGCATTTGTTGTGCACAGTACAATCAGTTGACTGACTTTTAAACCGATTCCAGTTTGAACATATAAAGTTGAACACTGCATTTCTGACATTTTCAGTGTGTGAGATTGTTTTGTTTTGTTTTTGCTGAGTCTTGAAGCTCCACCCTCTTCTGAAAAGTGGGTGGGAGCACCAGCTCATTTGCATTTTAAAGGGACAAATACAAAAACGTGCATTTTGGCTCATACCCTAAAAGTGGCAATTTTAACAAGGTATAAAAAATTATCTGTCGGGTACTTTGAAATAAAACTTCACATACACACATATTTTACATCTTGTAAAAAGGAGCATAATAGGTCAAGATGCATTTTTAGTGATCCGATTACAAGTGGTCACTTGAGATGCTTTACTGTTTACCCCTAGTTTAACCCAAAAATGAAAATTCTTTTATTAATTACTCACCCTCATGTCATTACAAACACATAAAACCTTCGTTCATCTTCAAAACACAAATTAAGAGATTTTTGATGAAACTTGATCTTTCTGACCCTGCATAGACATCATAGCAACTACCATGTTCACGGCATAGAAAGGTAGTAAGGACATCGTTAAAATAGTCCATGTGACATCAGTAGTTCAACTGTCTTTTATAAAGGTACAAGAATACTTTTTGTGCACAAACAAAACAAAAATAACGACTTTATTCAACAATTTATTTTCCAAGTCTCAAGTCTTTCATGTATGCAAGAGTACCCATGAATTATTTTTGTTTTCTTTGCACAAAAAAGTATTCTTGTAGCTTCCTAAAATTATGGTTGAACCACTGATGTCACATGGACTATTTTATGGACTATTTGTTTTTATTACCTTTCTGGGCCT
>JAHKKF010538292.1:0-10167 GCA_019740295.1 Labeo calbasu
AGACAAGCATAATTTCCATAACAATATGCCAGCCAACAATTAACAAATGAGCGCAAATTCTAAAACATGTTTAATGAAGCAATGCTTGATAGTTCTTGTTTCCTTAGATGATTGTGTTCCCCTGTCCTTTATATTGTGTAGTAATACTTCTGAACTGCAGTTATATTACCCTAATACCCTTAATCTGTGATGACATTTTAAAGAAATTATTACAAAGTATCTTTACAAGAACACCCTTTGCTGTGTGTAATGTGATTTCTGTATATGGTGATGGCTGCGTCCGAAAGCCTGTCAGGCAATGACTTCGAAGGCTGCGAAGGCAACGCTGGGAACAGTTTTGGACAGGGTTCAGATGCAGTGTAGCATGACGTCGTTGCTAGGTTACCTAATATTTATGTTGTATATTATGGAGAAAAATGATCTTATACAGTTATGTATAACCGCTTTAATAGTACATAAAGAGCTCAGTGTCATTGCCCTCTGAAGGTCTGTGCATTGGAGAAGATAACTGAGAATGGCAGCTATTTTTCACTTAAAAAGTAAAAGCACTGATGCAAATATTAATGCAGAACAGGGGTGTATTCCAAAAAGCAAGGTTAACCCTGAACTCTCAGCTGATCAACCTAAACCTTACTTATTCAAGGTATGCTAGTTCCAAAAACGCGTCAGGGAGTAAGTTAATTCAACTAAGAGTATGTTCCTGGTAAACACGCAAGACATTCTCAACAGAGCGATGAATCATCAAATCACTATGGAAACAGATGCTAAAATAAAGGGCGTTATACTGCTTCTTTCTTCAGTCGTTGAAAAGGTAATTTACATACTTAGTGCATAACGCCACCTAATTGGTGCAATCTTTTTTTTTCGTTTAATCTTTAATCCTTAAGAATAAGAATTATATTGTTTGTTTGATGCTTATTATATAATAAGTCATATCAGATATGTATTTTTATTATAAAATACCTTATAGAAAATGCAGATCTATGATGTGTGAGATAAAATATAATAAACATATATAATATAAAATTAACATTATCTTGTCATAGTAGTGTTTTATAATTTATACAGATAACTATTATATATGTCAACAAAGTAAATATAATAACCATATTAGAATAATATAATATTACCTTATATTTTACTTATATTAGTGCTTTATAATTTATATATCATGGAACTATATATATGTGTTCTAGGAACACATATATATAGTTCCATCTGTCATGCCCACTGGAGTCTCGTCAGTAGGTCACGCACGTGCTGATTGCTCTGAAATAAGCTAACCTACTCCGGAGCAGGTTATCTTCAGAGAGCAAGTTGCTGTGGCTTCTGACGTGCCCTAGTAGTATATTGTAAATATTATTCATATTTACTACAAATTTGAGCCCCTTTAACATTTGTATAAAATACTACTATTACAAACAATATTGCTTAATGCTTAATTATGCTTTTTACATTATTACTTTTCATAAAGCTTACTATGGTCAAGATCTCATCTATTATACAGTAATTAATTTTTTTTTAATAGTATATCTTTATTTATATAGAAATAAAAAAATAAAAGCACTGCAAGTATTGTTGCAGAACAGGTCATTGTAATTAGAGGCTGTTATGATATTATTATTATTATTAGTAGTAGTAGTAGTAGTATATTGTAAATATTATTATTATTACTATTATTAATACTATTTATTTAAACATTTTTATAAAATACTATTATTACAAACAGTATTGCTTAGGTTTTTTTACTATTCATAAAGTATATCATGGTCAAGAGCTCATCTATTATAAAGTAACATGTTTAATTTCAACAGAATATTTTTATTTATATAGCCTATATGACGCTCACGCACAGGATTGTGGGAAAACGAAGGCAGCGAAGGATACATGGTTAAGGCTAGAAGGGATGCAGCTCTAGCTACTGGGCATGCGCACATCAGTCTAACATTATTTTTTGACACTGTACAACAAACTGTAGTACATTGCTGTACAAAAACTGTTTTTTTATTATAGTAGGGGCTAAGTTTAGGGTTGGAGTAGATGTAGATAGGTAGTGAAGCAGAATTCAGATTTGGATGTGCCTTGATGCCTTGCCGCCTTTAAATGCTGCCCTCCACAGGCAGCATTTCAGAGCTTTCGGAGGCAGCCCCCATATCTTCTATTTATAAAACAGATAGTTCCGGTCCTTGTTTCTGATTGGTTTAGCCATATTCAAAGCTGTTGTAAACTACTCTACAAACATACAACTTTGTGTACATCTGTGTGTTGCCTGGCAATCACTTTGCTGCAGCCTCAACTGTTTCTGAGGAACTACAATGAGCACGTTTACATGCACACCAGTAAGCTAATAACTCACAAATATCAGCTTATTAAAATAACCAGGTTTCCCCGTTTACATGCATATCAGTAACCTGACAACGCAAGTAAGCTGCGTTTACATGACTTTATTAATAAATCAGGTTATTTACCTTTAGTGACGTCAAAACATAATCATTTGCGTATCAGACTTCCATATGTTTGTCAGTTGTGATGTTAAAGCTTGTAACGTTAGCGTGAAACTTGCAGCTCATATTATCCTCTCATGCAGTTATAATTGCACTGTATTGACTGAACCACTTTTACTTCTGCTGCATGAGATAACACTTTTATAATTTTCTGAGTCATGAAAGAGTTTGCTTTTGTAATACATTTCCTTCTTTCTTTACTGCAACACGTTTTCTCTGTGTAGATGCGCATTAATCTGCACTAACAATGCGTTCCTGTCACATATCACACATGCACTTCAATAAGCCGAAAGAAAGCGTGTTATTGTTGTTTACATGCCATGCGAAATCGGGTTAAGAGGCAAAAAACTACCTGTGTGGATCGGTTTATACTTACGCTGTTTATGACCTTATTCTGATGAAAGAAAACAGGTTACCGCGTTTACATAACCATGTGCATTTTCGGCTCAAGAACGTGCATGTAAATGCGCTCATTGTTTGGCGGAAGAATAATGTTTTATAAACATCATAACACTTTATTTGTTCTGTTTTACTTTGTTTTATAAAAGCAATAAGCCCCTTGAAGTTGTGGTTCGTGTGCCTAACAACGCCCCTTCGCTGTTATAAATTCACTGTAAACCACGGGTTCTTGGGGCTTATTGCTTTAATCATAACTAGTTTTGAAGAAGAAGTGAGCATATTTCTTCCTGTCCTCATGACTTTCATAAAATGATTAGTTCCAGTCCTCAATTCTGATTGGGCAGCAGCTGTGTTTTAGGCTACGTTTACACTAGTGCAGTTTCGTTTTAAAGTGCAAATCTTTTGTTGTGGTTACCCTGGTGAAAAAACCAGCATATGCTGGTAGGCGTGTTTTGATGCTGGGATGCTGGTTAGGTATGTTTTGGTGCTGGTTTATGCTGGTCCTTAGCTGGTTTTTGCTGGTCATTTGCTGGTTTATGCTGGTCATGTTGCTGGTCAATGACCAGCATCAACCAGCAAAGGACCAGCATAAACCAGCAAAGGACCAGCTTAAACCAGCACCAAAACATACCTAACCAGCATCCCAGCATCAAAACATGCCTACCAGCATATGCTGGTTTTTTCACCAGGGTACATCTGTCGTTTACGCTACTCCACCTCTCTCAAAAAACTGAGACTTGAAAATGCTGCAGACCCCGTTTTAGTGTGAAAACTCTGCGGTTGTGTTTCAGTGTAAATTGAGAATTTTGAAAAATGATAGTATGGCTGATCTGCATATCCTTGGTGACTGTGTAAACAATAACATCATGCTCAGTATGAATGTTCATGTGACATGCGTTTTCGGTTGTGTAGTGTGGGTGGAAATAGTTTCTGAGAAACACAGTGAAAACACCAGACGAGGATCATTTTCATTTTAAAACACTGTTTTTAAAAAGAAAACGCACTAGTGTAAACAGGGTCTTATCCACAATAAAGCACAGCTATGACTGCTTCACCCATAAAGAATCATAATGTACCATCAAAACTGTTCCATAAATTATGTATTTTAGCAGAATTAACTGCTTGTTATTTATATAAGTACAGTGACTCCTGCTGGTGTTACAGTATGTTGCATCTTTCATCTTTAATTTTGAGACCAGGCCATTTCCCATCAGAGAAACTCTTCTCATGTAGATATATGTTGATGTGTGTGCTAGAGTTGTGCCGATTGGTTCATTTGCTGGCAGTGAAACTGAGTAAGTAAATAATTAAATAAATTAGCACGAAATATTATTGTATTTACTGGTTTTCTGTTTCAGGTTTCAGATTTTGTATGTCCATCAGTTTACACTGTAATGACACATTTTTGTGTCTTTTAGCCTAAATAGACCTACATGTTAACCTTATTATTGTGCTTTTCACTGTCTGTGTACGTAAATGTTTTGTAACGTTCTGTATCCATCTTTTTCCTTACCATTTTTTTTTTTCTTTTGTAAGAGTGGGACCCATTTGTAAATTTTACAGGTATGGCTTCTGGTCTGATCCATGTCCAGCTATATTTAGCTGTACAAAACAACTTCTTTTGCTGCTTGATATTGCAGATTTGTGTGTCTTATCATATTATTTCAATGTATTATCTTAATTATGAGCACACTGGTTTGTTGAGCAAACAGTTTTACTGTTTGCTGCATGTTGTTATTTTTCTCATTATTTCCCTATAGCGGATAATGAACCAGAAGTCTCACCCATAGACTTCTGCGTTGAGGAAAAAGGTGGATACATTTGTTTTGTTGTTGATGTATGTTGTCAAAAATACTTACATTTTCCCCGATTATGTATTATATATTTTGCAATAAAAACGAAATAAATAAAAATAGGTGAGACTGTCCAATTCATTAAAGGCTGTTGCATCTATTTCAGTAGGAAGGGGGGGGGGATAAATTAACTGGCCTACTTTTAAACAGAAAACTAAAACTGCTAGTAGGTGATGGCAAGTCTTAATGATCGAGTCACTAAGTCATTAATTCAAATGATTTGTTCAAGGCAGCTGATTCATTTGGGACTGTTTTTATGAATGACTCATTGAATCACTGACCCCAGTGGCCTCTTAAAAAAATTTCCCTGTACTATTCCCTGTAATTTGCCCAGCTCTCCTGCCACACTCACATGAGTTAACAACACGCACCAGTCACTAATCCAATCACTAGTGAATCAACCAGGTATAGATAAGTACCCACCACTCTTCATTTCATACCTATGACTTGGAAATAGACTGCTTACCTTTCAGACACCACTTTCTTCTTATTTTAATAGTTTGTTTGATGTAATTTCTATGGCATTATTTTAATGACAAATGTCTAGGGTGCATTATTGTAATGCGGGAGCACGTAAAAATGCGCACGCACAGGTGGATTCTCTTAGCTTTCTCTCGCTTGCATGTGCGTGCTCAGAAACATAAATCGGCGTATGTGACAATGGATGTAAGCAGTACTTACATAGCATAACAGTAAAAAAATGTATCTATCTCACACGTGTCCCGCATTGTCCCGCTAAATCACATCTATGTCCCGCAACAGATCTATTGCCAGGTGGTCACCCTACTCTGCAGGTATGCTGACTGTATAGCAGGGGCGGATCTAGAAAATAATTTTTAGGGTGGCAACTCCAAAGAAACCCCCCATGCATAGTTTTTGGGGATTTATAGTCTGACATACACAGTTGTGATTACAAATATTGCATTACCATTAAGTAATCATCTATACTGTTTAAAATTAAAAATAAATAACATTTCAATGTCCATCATGGCACCAAGTCAATAAAAAATATAAAAGAAAAACTTCAACAGGTTAAATGTTTCTGAGCTTGTATCACTAAAGAAGACATGCGATTCTATTAAATTACTACTTAGATGGTATAAATCACGTTTTAGTGCAAGTTTAGGATGTTCATGTCGATGATTTAATGTTAATTTCCTAACATTAGAAAGAAATTTTATAATATAAAAGCACTGAAACTGGATCAGTTTTGGAAACAATGTCTGATTTTCTGTTATTAACAGAGGTGGGAATGTCTGTAATCACTCATGACACACAATCAACCATAAAATCACAACACCCCGGCAACTGTATAGCAAGAGCCTAGCAACCACCCAGAATATCCTAGCAACCAACTAGCAACAGTTTAGCAAACATCTAGAACATGTAACTGACCAAACTATTTATGTTTTTAAACAAGTCTTAATGTAAGCCAGCATAAATTTGTCTTTCAAACGTTTCAATCTAGTTATTACAGGTATTCTTAAATGATTACACACAAATCAAATACAACGATGACTTTCCTGCCCAGTGAACGCTCATGAGATCAATAACACTAGCAAAAAAGTCTTAGGAATTAATTTGCAACTCAATATCTATTACAGTATACAACATAAATTAAATTACAGATTGCTAATTCATCAATTAACATTTGGGAAAAATTATTTTCATTTTACTACTATAAAGTAAGAAGATAGTAGAAAAGTTCAAATACCAAAGAACTGTATTATGAACTTGGTATGCACCACAATACAGTACAGTAAAAAATAAAATTAAAAAATAAATTCAGCATCCTCTGCACATTTGGCTAAATTTCATTACAGTATGCAGTACTATTTGGTCTCCTGACACAAGACTATATCTCTAGTCATTTCTCAGTTCTGCAAAAATGCAGTAGACTACACATAAAAAAAGGTTACAAATAAAATTTGACAGTCACACTTCTGAAGGTGTACAACATGTACTACAGTTTACTATACATATAGAATAGTGAAATTTCCATCATATAATATACTGGTACTGTACAATAATTATACTGTATGTGTAATACCCATGTAAATGATTCGTTCATTTCTCCCCTCTCTCCGTTGTTGGATGCAGAGATTCTGATTTGTGTGTCATAATTTTGCTACTTAATGTTTAACTTATTGTTAAACTTTTTGAGAAATTTGTCTTTGTGTCTTTTAGCACTGAATGAATGGTTTGGGAATATAAGCCAACTAACATCAGTTACATTGTGTTAACAATCGAGAAAACTGCAATATGACCAGATGCTTACTCTGCTATTAGTGTCCGTGATCGGCATCTTCTTCTTGATTTCAAGCTATTATAGTTTCGTAGGATAGGGCAAAAAGGGCCAAATCCCTGATGAACGTGGTGCGAGCGGTCAGAGAATCCGATCACCAAACAATTACGCGATGAATCTCAGACATTCTGATTCACGAACAAATGTAAAACAATTCGTTAGTGAACTGGGCCGCGCTTTGTATTTTGATTCAAAATGAACCGGTTCATAAGAGTCATTTGTTAATGAAGTCGAATACACTGGGCGCGCTGCGTGCGCGTGCAACTATCGTGCACATTTTATTGAAAGACGTGTTTTTTGCCATTATTTGCGTTACGCTCTCATCGCTGCGGCTGAAAAGTAGCACATGAAACACTGCTTACATTTATATTTTATTATGTGATAATTCTGGGGTGGCAGGTGGGGTGGCACAGCTTTTTCTTAGGGTGGCAGTTGCCACCCCGGTAGATCCGCCCCTGCTGTACAGGTGATTCAGTGGATATATCTCATCCTGTTAACCACACAAAACACAAGATTTTGTGCTGTTTTTGTGTAGTGTAGATCATAATTTTTCAACAAGTTTAATCCTGATTTTCTATAACAGATGTAAAGTCATGTGACTTCCTGAAACAAATCCAGGAACACATCTGATACTGAATGTGGAAATCCCCTTATATACTGATATAGCAACCATTGTTTTTAGTGTTAAAATAACTTAATAATTAATAATACTTATTACAGTATTGTAAATTACACTAGTGAATTTTCACTATATGTGTTGAAGAATCAATATTCTAAAAGCTCAGCTGATGTGTTTTATCAAACCGCGGCTGGCTTGACCGCAGCTTGGCAACCCAAACATGTGAAAGCAAAAATATGAAAGCAAAACTGGACTTGAATGACGACGCAAGAAATGTCTACATTGGTTCTGTGATCGTGAATAACCAGGCTATTGGGCTGGTAAGTTGTTATTTTAATGAGCCAGCTGTGACCTGCATTACCAATTAATGACTACACGGGCAACCATACAAATTTTCATAACCTTGGAATTATAACGTTCTCTCTTTTTTGTCAAAATCGAGTTATTCACATATTCTTATTCTGTGACAACTCATTATGTGATTTTTAAGAAGTTGTTTACATTTTGGGGCTTTTTTTATTTTTTAAAAAAAGTATATGAAATGCACAAACTTTAAAGCTCAGTATCTCAAAATAGCTCAGAATGCAGATAGATTCTTACAAATCCTTACAATAAAAGTGTAAGTCAGACGCAACACACGATCGTCTTAATTAAAAGTAGTGAGTGCCGATACCCTTCTCTCCTTAAGCGGTGTTTGATCTTAAAATTAGCTGATGATTATTAAAACATATCGGTTGCTTCTGTTGACACGAACTCCTTTAAATGTGCATATAGCGTGGAAATTAAAGATAAAACCTACGTCTGTTTTGCGGAGACATGTGACCAAGACGGAACCATTTTAAGAAATCAGCTTTCTGATCAGTAAAAACGCATGACCTTACCAGGTGTAAACATGCCTCTTTGTTATTAGTTGTCACGGATTTCAGAGAAGGAAAAAGGAATAATGTTTTACTGTCCACCGTATTTTCCCCATAAAAGTGGATGTATCATTTTAAATTTGAGCTAAATTCTGTAGTAAAGTGGACCTCGGGGGCTAGAGTTGAGAACCCCTGCTATAGGTTTTTAGTTACATAAAAACCATCTTGGACATTTTTGATACCCTGTTTTTTAATTTATTTTATTTTTACTTTAGAATTTGTTCTCATAGTTGAAGATATACCTGCAAGAACATTGTGCAGGGGTGATCTGAACCTGAACATGTGTCTCTCTCGCTCTCTCTTTTAAGGCACCCATCAGACCATGCAACTAATGTCACAGGACTGATGTGAAAACAGCACAGTACCAATGACGTGACAAATATTTTCTCAGTACTCATATTAACACATTAAGTAAACTCAGCTGAGATTTATGTTACCATGATCACTTTAAGTATTACTGTTGTTCTTGTGATTGTTCCTCTTAACTATGAACTTTGTGCTTGTGGATGTGGACGTGCTGAATATGAAATAAACAATCAGTGCTGCCCCATGTGTGCTCCTGGTAAGAATGCCCCCCCCAAAAATGTCTATACATTATGTACACAACAATTAATTATGAAAAGAACTTTGAAATACCCCTCTTTAGAATAATACAAAAATTGTTCCTCTATCAAGTAGGCCTTTCTCAAACAGACATGTACTGCATCTGTAGGGAACCATGTTCATTGGGACTGTACAGATGATACCAGCACAACTTGTGCTCCATGCCCTGAATTGACTTTTAGTGATGAACCCAATGGCCTCATGAAATGCTTTCCCTGTACTGTGTGTGATGCAAGTGAGTGTTTCCACTTTATGTCTGTTCATCTAAATGTGTAATTTGTCATAGACTTTAGCATAAACTAGCTTGATGGTGAAGAATCAGGTCTGTTAATACAAATTATTAGTTGCCTCAGTGAACATGGAACATCCCTTAATATAATATAAGTTGCATCAGATGCAACAGTATACATCTAAAACGTATGTGCTAAAAACCCATAACTGAACGCATGATTGTTTTTACTGACTCATTTCCATCTTAGGCCAAGGTTTAAGAGTGAACAAAGCATGTACTCAGTCATCAGATACTGTTTGTGAGCCACTGGAGAAATTCTACTGCATTAACAAAAAGAAAGGCAGCTGTATTTCAGCTGTGCAGCATTCGGAATGTAATCCTGGACAATACATCAAACAAGCAGGTAAATAATTCAAATCTATGATATAAACACATGGACAGTGCATGAAACACACTGATAATCACAATGCTGACTGTCTCTGCAGGTACTGGCTCCACAGATACTGTATGTGCTGACTGTACAGGTGATACATATTCAAATGGATCTTTCTCATCCTGTTTACCACATACAAAGTAAGTGCTTACTTATGCTGTCTGTGTTTGCTGTTGATCATAATTTTTCATCTTATCCTGGTTTTCATTCACAGATGTGAGGACATGGGATATACAGAAACAAATCCAGGAACATATTCATCTGACACTGAATGTGCAGTTCCCTATACTGCAGCAGCATCC
>JAHKKF010538295.1:0-11249 GCA_019740295.1 Labeo calbasu
GCTAGGTGCCATTTACACAGAATGTGCTTTTGTGTTGATAAAGATGTGACACGGGCAGTGGAATATGAAAAACTTGCAGGAAGATGGGAGAGCGACACATTTTTAGAATGCCGTTTAATGCATGAGACGCTGCAAGAGACGTGAGTCAAATGCGCACACGTTTACATAGCAAACACAGTGGAAAAGCAGCACAATCGAGTAAAAAAACCTTTGAAGAACTACTACTATATGTCTGATATTTCATGTTTGCATCATGACAACAGGCTGAGAGCTGCTGTAATAGGCTACTGGTAAATTTGAATTACCTTGACTTTTGAGATTTTGAGAAAACCCTGAAGCATTTTCCTTATATTATTTCTTAACATATAACAAGTATAAGACAAGTTAGTACAAGATGTAGTTGCAGTTCATGCATCTTTTCTGCAAGGGTATTTACCAAGTTATTTGCTTAACATTTACATCATGTTAACAACCTCATGTGTGGTGAACTTGGAATAGAATTTTCTTTAACTAGAGAGTTAATAAAGAAAAAGTTATTTGAATCATATTGAAGTTACAGTTACACTACTTAAAAATCGTAAAAAAAAAAACATCCGTCAAACGTTCTGTAAAAACTGAGATTTAAATTTTTTGCCATATCGTCCAGCCCTAACCAAAGGGTTCTTTCAAGAACCTAAAATGGTTATTCTGTGGCCTCACTAGCTGGGTTACAATCCAAAGTTGTGAAATTAACTTCTGCACAAAATCGCATAAAATATTTGTGAATACGCATTTTCTTTCAGTGAGTCAGAGAACAAAATCGTCACACCCTGATAAACTGGCAATAGCACTACAAAAAGTAGGAAAGGCCGCTGAATATGATCATCTTCATATATAATAAATTACTTGCATCTCAGAATGAACAGACGAAACACAATAAATGTGGTCATTGCATTTAGAGGTGGATGCCTGTTGTTTGGGAACTCAGTCATGTAAGACAGTTCTGGGAGGCAGTTATACAGAAATACTTTGACAAAAGACTTTGCTCAGACATTTCAGAATGACCTTAACAACATTTCAGATGCTGTGCAACGACATTTGTCCACTGGTTAGTAAGGTTATGCCGTCCCATAGCATGAAGTCACATGATTTTTTTTAATGTGCAAGGAGGAACTTATTCAGCAAATGCGTTTCCATCTCCCATTATTTGCATTAACCCTTTTCGCACAAGTCAAAAACCACCTGAAACCACCCCAAGCAAGCAATTTTTTCTAAATTTGGCATTTCCATCACTCGTTTCTGATCTGATACGTTGAAAACCACTTTTTTTTAAAAAAAAAAGAAGTAAGAATAGAAAAATGAAAATAGACTTATCTGCTTTTAAAAGGAGGAGAAAATGCTTCCAGTGTTTTTGTTGTAGATGTCAAAAGCTATTTGTCCAATCAAATTCTACAGATTTTGACAAAAACAATTTTGGAACCATGTTGGCTCACCACTGAAGCAAAACCATTGCTATATAATATAAAAAGAAGCATTTGGTTTAGTAAACAGCCACATTGCTGTATGAGTAATACACACATTGCAGCTTCTCTAAGGGAAAAGGAAAAGACATTTAGAGGTTGTTTAAGTGCATCTCCTCTGCTCAGTGTCTCTGGGACAGTCCCAATCCCCATAATAACCATGACTACTATCTCCAGATGTGGAAAAAGTCAGAGATAAACTGGTTTAATCTCTCTCTCTCCGCAAGATTTCCTTCTCTCCATATACACACTCACACATTTTCTTCACCTCTCAGCAGCGTTTTCAGACTCCCGCTATTTCTTGAAATTAGTGCTAATGTGAGAGCACATTAAAAGATTTGCTCGTCCATGACTAGCTCATCCCCTGAGAAACTACACAAATATTTCATTTCATTACTTCATTTCTACTTCCTCACTCTTTCTTCTAAACAATTGTGGCTAGCCACACACAAATGAAAAATGGTATTATTCTGACACAGCCAAATCCATAACCGAATTACACCTACGCTGTCTTGTTAGCTCTTCCCGTACGGTACACAGACAGACAGGAGGTACCAGGAAGCATCATTTGGCATTGACCTTCTAGGAGAAATCCGAAAGAAGACTATTGCAAATAAAAACACACAGACCCAAACTGAAACGCTCTGAGGCAGGAGCTCGGAGCCCCTTGATAATATTACGGTTGTTAGCCCTCCCAAACCATGAAAAAACAAACCTAATGTGGCAGATCTGAGACAATCACTTTAAGGAGAATTGCCTCTCCTCTTGAAGGAGGTAATTGGATCTTTCTCCTACTTGTTTGTTTCCCAAGAGGACAAAATGGCAAACAGGAAGACAAAGCAGCCCCCGATGGTTGTGAATCTCTGGTTAATTGTTTTATTCGTGTCCAGGCTGAAAGCACTAAGCGCTTCTGTCCACTCTGATGATTCAATTCCAGGAATGAGAACACATAAAAGACAAGAGAATAGAGGACAAAATTACATGCCGCTTCTTTTATGGTGTAAAGTGCAAAATCGTTCAAAGCAAAGCACTCTTACAAAGAACAAAGCAGAAAAATCTTGCTGCAAATGTAGTGTATCTGTATAAAGAAAATGTGCTCTTCTCCATGAGTATCTGGTTAGCTAAAGATACAAAATTTGTTCAATTCTATAGCAGAGACGTCCGGTCCTGCAGAGTTAAGCTCCAATCTGTCCCAACACGCCTGACTAAAGTTTCTGAAGACCTTGTTTAGCAGGTTTAGGTGTGTTAAATTAGGACTGGAGATAAACTATGCAGGATAGTGACCCTCCAGGAGCAGGACTGGACACCAGTGGTCTACAGCAGGATTGGGCAACTTCGTCCTGCAGAGTTTAGCACCAAATCAAACACACCTGCCGGAGTTGGAGCTAAACTCTGCAGGACAGTGGCCCTCCAGGACCGAAGTTGCCCATCCCTGGTCTACAAGATTTGTAATTCAGGGGTGGACAACTTCGGGCCTGGACTGTCAGAGGAATGTGTCTCTCCAGGACCAAAATTGGCCACCCCTGCTGTAATATGTTTGAGCAAGTGATACAAATTATCATTTCTTGGGTGGGACTGGTACCTAATGACCTAACCTAATGACCTTTCAAAAGGTCATTAGGTTAGTTAGTCCTTAAAGGTCCACTGAAATGTCTTGAAACATGCAGCGTTATTCTATGTGGTGATGTAATTTCAGCAGAAACAGGAAGACAGGGTGGGACATATCGATCAGCTCTGCCTCCTTTTTTAGCCAATAGTGTTTTGTTTATATCACAGCTTGTGCCAGAGCCGTTGAGCTCGGTTCACAGCGTATGACACCCACACTCTAATAGATATGAAACAGTTACTAGGCAAAACAGTGATCATAATCATGCTGAGGATGTGTAGTTTGAAAGTTGTGTAATATATTGGTGAATGGCATCAGAGTTATCTCTTCCACTCTTCAGTGCCAAGTCTGTCTAACCATTTCTCCTCTTAATCTAATCCATATTGCTATGAAATATAACATGTTGTGTAGAATTCAAATGAGGCTGATACGTTTTGTGCTGATTCACGCATATGATCGGCTCTGTGATATTGTCTCTCTGGACCATAGCAGACTGTGTGCATTCTGCGGTGGTTCGCTTGACACAGTGCAAAACCAAACTTCATTTACTCCAATCGAAAGCATATTGACACTGAGTTGTTCCCTATCCCCTATATAGTCCCATTCACCATACAGAAAACACTTACTCTGTAGCCGTGACCGATTTCAGCCGCAGCTTCAGCATCTATTTATAGTGAGGGGGCAGGACACTTTAGATTCTTGAGAGCATTGGATTGGACAGAAAATCTGACAAGAAGCTGAAGTGCAGGGTGAGGTCATCAAAATTTATGTTTTATGAATTTATGTTTTGTAGGGCTGCCCCCTAGTAGTTGACTAACCATTAGTTGGCCGCTCAATCTAATATTAACCTAGAAAAATGTGCGCTATTCAAGTGTCTGGAAGCTGAACAATAGCATGCTCACTTGCTCTTAAAATACTCCATAATTTTTGGTTATACAGATAAAAGTAATACATCTTTTGAATCTGTGAAGACTCTACATTTATTTGTCTACATTTACTTGTGTACAACGAAACGTTGTGCTTTTGTAAAATAATGAAAGCAAAACAGATACGCTTTCTGCTGTCTTGGTCTCTGCGAACTTGAGTACGAAACTGTATAGTTGCCTCACAGACATGAAAAATATATCTATAGAGAGTGAAATGTCTACTTTTAAATGAACTAATTCAAAGAGAACACAAATATTCTCAGATTATGTAATCCGTATGAATCATGCATCAAGGCACATCACTACTGCGGAGATGACGAATCGGTGTTGCGCTTAAACACTTATTATATGCTTATTATATGTAGGCAATTAAAGAGTCATTATTATGATTTATATGGTTTATTAATAAATGTATGACTAATAGTCGACTAATGCTATAATGAACAACTACTAGTCGACCAGAAAAATCTTTAGTCGAGGGCATCCCTAATGTTTTGATTGCTTATATCTTCTTAATGTGTGTTTGTTGTTGTTTTGGAGCACAGTAGCTTATAGATAAGCTTTAGGCTAATATATTCATACTAAAAACCAAAAAACTTCAATTTTGATTTCAAAGGACTTTAATAAAGCATATTAACACCATTTGAAAGGGTACTGCCCTAGTGACCTTTTTTTTTCTTTTTGGCGAGAGAGAGAGAGAGTCTACCTATTACACAAAAGGCACACTCTTTAAAAAAAGGAAAAATGTAAACATATTAGTTAAAGAAACACAACACAACTTTGTCTAGATTTGCTGTCTGAAATTGCAGTCTGGAAAAACTGATTTTAGTTGCTGAAAGTCAGAGACTCTCCATATTTTGGCCAGTTGAAGTTGACAGATTTCACAGAAAATCTATATGATGGACACAGACACCAATTTTCTGTCTTGAGACTTTGATTCCATCTAGGCGAAGGAGCCACATTTAGAACACATACTGTTTCATTTTGAGTTTGAGTTTGTTGTGTTCATGACAACCTGAATGTCATTTAGTGTATGATGCCCAATTTTTCCTCTATAACAAGACATCAAATGTATGATGTCTGGAGTTTTAAAATCTGTTCAGTCGAGTAGATTATCCCAGCCTTAAGTTTTCTGAAACGACACAACAATTTGATATAATGAAGAGAATTTGAAATGACATGAGAGCGAGTAAATGAAGACAACATTTTGAGTGATCTTTTTAACCCTTCATTATATTAGGGTCTTTAGCGACCCAGATCTATATATCTAACACAGATGGATCTGCAATGGCTGCAATAACATAAAACTCTCCTGATATTTTAATAACAATTACAAATAAATGAAATAAAGCATATTTTGTTAAAACAACTAGTTGTCTCGACTTTGAAAAAGTGTAAAGATAACAACGCCATACTGCAGTCTGCAGGTTGCAAAGCTGTCATCAAACATGCCAATACAGTCTCAAGGTTAATGGAGTACAATGGAGATGTAACAGCTAGTCGAAAGACAAGCATTCCCTCACTGCATGTCCTTGCAACCAAGAACATGGCTCTGAATCACCACTGAATTATTCCTGTTTGATTTCCTGTAAGGCAGGTCTCACTTCAGCCTCCACCAGCGCACAGGCACCACGAGACCCTCACGCAAACCTGTCCTTCTGCAAGAGCTTTCCGCACATTGTGCAGAAAAGCCCCGTGGAAGGAGATTGGGAGTTAGGCTTTCATTTACTCCCGAGCAAAGCCAACACCAAAGCAGCCCTCTGGAGAGGGACACACAATCACAGAGAGCAGGTGTGACCAGCTCAACGTAATATCTCAGCTAACACTAACAGAACTGAAGTATAAAGGTGCAAAAATACTCAAATGCGGCTGGGAACGCTGCAGGGCTTCTTAGTGCGTGACTTTGAGGTTTTCCAGCTTTGAAAATGGATGCTTACTGCATATGACATGCTGCTCGACGATACTGCTATTAAGATTTTAAAGTCCATTTCATAACAAATACTAGTAAATACACCAACATTAAGTAGTATTTGGCTAAATAATAGGCTCGTGTTTGCTTTCAAATGGTCGTACAGGTCTGAACACGCAGCCCTGATCTTCTTCATTGAGTAAATGCGGCACAAGATGGCAGGGTTCTGTGGTCCGTGGCAGATTGCTGACAGTTGGGTGTCTGTCACAGTCAGCATAGAGGTTATGTAATGAGTTTGGCTTTTGTCTCTAAACTGCTGATACTGCATGTGGAGCTGTGCTTGGTTAAAAAGAGCTGCCTTTTTAGATTCAGTACGTTCAAAGAAGTGCAGAATGCCTAAGAGAACGGTTGGCAGATATCAGAGAGGGTTTTCTTACAGCGAGTAGGACTCTCTTTCTGCTGGCCTATTTTTATGTTTTGTCTCATGACTCACGACAACACGCAGTCTTGTATAACACCACAGTAAAATATATTTCTTTCAAACTTTTTAAAAATAAGGGCTGTGTCTTTAAAAATATTTCAGATTGCACTAAATAGACTTCTACAGTCAAAACTTTGTGAATGTTGTGTTCTTTTTACTATATTAATGCATATATTATTTTTTCATCTCATTTCTATAGAATAATATTAAGCAGCACAACTGTTTTTAACATTGACAATAATGATATGTTTCTTGAGCAGCAAATCAATATGTGACCCTGGACCACAAAATCAGTCTTAAGTCGCTGGGGTATATTTGTAGCAATAGCCAAAATACATTGTATGGGTCAAAATTATATATACATATATTTTATGCAAAAAATTAAGTAAAGATCATGTTTCATGAAGATATTTTGTAAAATTCCTACTGTAAATATATCAAAATATATTTTTTGATTAGTAGTATTCATTATTAAGAACTTAATTTGGACAACTTTTAAGATGATTTTCACAATATTTAGATTTTTTTTTTTTTTGCATCCTCAGATTCCATATATTCAAATAGTTGTATCTCCGCCGAATATTGTCATATCCTAACAAACCATACATCAATGGAAAGCTTATTTATTATTATGCATTTTGAAAAATTTACTCTTGTAACCGGTTTTGTGGTCCTTGGTTACATACTGCAATTATTTCTGAAGGATCTTGTGACACTGAAGACTGGAAAAATGATGCTGAAAATTCAGCTTTGTATCAAACGTATAAATTTCATTTTAAATGATATTCAGATAGAAAAGAGCTATTTTAAATTGCAATGATATTTCACAATTTTACAGTTTTTACTGTATTTTAAATCAAATAAATGCAGGTTTGGTGTGCATAAGAAACACCTTTCAAAAACATTCAAAAAATTGAGAACCGTATACGTAATATTTATAAAATATGTAATAGATGTTCTTTTTGTTTAGATTTGCGAAGTGTGTTTGTTGTTGTTGTTCCTGCTTTTTTTTTTTAAACCAAATTAAGACGACAGTGACAGACAGCAGCAGGACAGAGTGGACACTAAGCAACAGTTGGAAAGTCATTGACTTGAGGAGAATGTCACCTTCCTAACACAATGCCATGGCAAAAAATATAATAAGAAGCAGCTAAGGTCACCAGTATCAGCCACTCCAATCACAAAAATATCTAGTCTAGGAGACTTTCAGCATTTCCTGTAGCTGGAGAGCACATTCAACAGTGAGTGAAAGTCAGCGTGAAATGAACAGAAAACCGCAGACATCACCTTCAGCTGAACTCACAAACTGTATCATAGAAGAACAAACTATATAAGTTTCACCAACATTATATCTCTTCACCCATATATCTGTGAAACCTCCAGTTCATCCGCAGGCCTTTATAAATATTCATCAAGTGGTATGGCTAAATCATCAAGAAAGAGCTGTGGAGAAGTGAGACAGGAGCCAACTGACATGCACATTTAATGTCAGAATGTCTAGATACAATCTGCAAAGATGACAAGTTATGGGCCTGGATGAGGTGAAGTGGTGTGATAAAAGTGACAAATATGCAAACCACACAACTCTGATGTGCAACCCTGCAGTCTCACATTGAGACTGACAGACCAGAGTTCATATTTTTACGCAACATTAAAGGCTGAGTAAACTTTAAAGATATAAGCTCTGCTCTTTACTTCAAAAAGTCTTATGATTAATGTCAGGGACTGGTTATTTCTTGAAACTGCTCACTGTAGCAGCCTGACAGCTGAGTTGTTATACAACACATATATTTTCAGAATCCATCGTTATGTTTTCACCCACATTCGGATTACTGCACACCATTTGTTGGAATACTTTTCTCACATTGACCACAAAATACAAAAGATGTGGTGAAACGCTGTTGTGTATGAAGACTTTGCAAGCAAATGTTATTGCAGGGTCACTCTTACTGCACGAGCTCTAGCAAATGTTGTGCATCGTTACTTACATCGTTTTTCCTGTTGCTTGAATATACCGCGCTATTTCATAAGAAATAATAAATCATTTGAACTGTGAGCTTGCAGTCTGGATTGATGATAAAGGGCTAAAAGATTGTGTGCTGTAAAACAATGACAAAACAACAAAACAAGAAAAACGAACTCAAATAAATACAGCGTGACTACTGAAATCCGATTCATGAACAATTGACTCCCATGAGCCGGTTCAATTAAAAGAACACTGCACAAACAATGTAGATCGATTCATGAATAAATGACTCTGAGCTGGCTCTTTTTAGTGAATCAAAAATTAACACCGATTCACAAACAAATGACTCTGAGATGGTTCTTTTTAGTTAATCAAAAATTAACACAGATTCACAAACAAATGACTCTGAGATGGTTCTTTTTAGTGAATTAAAATAGTATAGCCAGCGTAGATCGATTCATGAACAAATGACTCTGAGCTGGTTGTCTTTTAATAAATCAAAAGCGAAGTCCGATTCATGAACACAGTCCTATGAGCCGGTTGTTTTGAGTCAATTAAAAATATACCTCGCAAACAGCATAGACCGATTCATGAACAAGCTGTTTTTTTAGAGAATCAAAAGCAAAGAACGATTCACGAACATGACTCAGTTCTATTAATGTATTGTTCAAAAAGACTCACGAGGTACCAGTTAGGTTCAGTACCTCTGACCAATCCTTCACTGCATGAACTACATCAGAGCAGTTACTGAATGAACATTCAGTTTTATATGAATAAAATAAGTACTAATTTACATTACAAAGGTGCCATTTAAAGGTCTGCATGCCTAAAACCAAAATTAATGTAAAGCAAATAATAATAACATGCTATCACATACTGTTTAGTTCTTCTAACTGTGCCTTTATAAATAGTCTATGGGTCATTCTATAATTGTGGGTATATCTCATGTCCATGAAGTATATTTTTAATATATTTTCATCAGTATAAAGCCCCGATGCTTAATTTTCTAGTACACATTATATTTTTTCTCAATCACACTACTGTATGTTGAGAAAGCCATATCTTTTGTTAAACAGTGATGTTCATATCACATACAACCCTGGTATTCAGCTGTCTGATTTTATAAAGTTGCTCATTCTACTCTGCATTTAAGCATGAACATGACCTCAAATATAAATTAATTTCATAGTTTTGCCTTTAGTTAGATTAGGTTATCAAGACATTTGTGTGTGCTTCAAAAATAAGTGTTTATTGTGATATAACTTGTTTTATTTGTGTCCGAAAAACCATTGTCAACTAAATAACCCACTAGAAAACAAACCCTCACAAAGGAATGGTTTGTCCCATTCTCGCATAATTTGCACAGTATGATGATATTTCCTATAGAAGCACGTGAATGAAACACTAGAAGTTACGTTCTCTCTCTTTCCCCTAATATTGGTTAAACTAGCAAACCTGTGCCAAGAGTGGATTAACTGACTGTCAACAGTGTTACACAAGTATTATTGCTGCAAATTTTAACAAGACAACTAAAYTAAAACTTCTGTTTTGTTTATGAAAACATATTTCTAAACATACCATATTCTCAGTAGTTCTAGGCTTCCATGTTGAGTATAGGCCCAAAACACAAAAAAATGTCAACTAAGTTACCTGTCAACTATGTTACCCAGTAAAGGTAACATGGTGGACAGTAGCAAACATAGATGGTATTTTATGCACATATTCCTACAGATCACCTTTATTTATATAATATAGATTGTTTCAAAACGGCTATGTAAAGTCGTGTTTGGGTTTTTGGAAAAAAAGGAAAACTTTTTTCTTCACATTGTCAAATGCTTATAGAATGACCCCTATATATTCTAAGAGTAATTTGAATAGGTTGCTTTTTTATAAAATGTAACTGAACTTGTGGACTCTGATTTCCTTTAATTGTACGAGGCCCACGAATCAGATCTGAGCCTGCTGTTTTGTCAGAACTCTTACCATTTTTCTGGGCAATTTGCATCAGACGGTCTGTGAACAGCCCGTGGGCGATTTGTAGGGGTGCCAAGACTCTTGCACAGGTATCTGACCTGAAGGCCTGAAATGTTCTAGATTCATAACTCTGTGGTTTACTTCTCTTCTGCTTTGAATTTGATTTTCTGTTTCTGTGAAGAAAAGTCCTCTTTTCCTAAAGAGTGTGGTGATAAATCTATTGGCCGGTGACTGGCTCTCTCCCAGCTGTTCTCTTGGACAGCACAAGGACTGCTGCTTGTGTGGAGAACCAAAGTCATCCATCACCGGCTCCCTTTACAGCTCCAAACGGTCACGCCTGAAAATAATGTTCACTCAGCTGCTGATTAATTACAACTCTCTGTGGCTCAATATGAATGGACTGCAAATACTACTGTGCTGTGTACATGCTGTTTGAAATTACACACAAAACCTCTTATATGTACAGTATATAAGAATTCCAGATTTAGATATTCATTAACAAATGGTATAGAGAACAAATTCATATATAAATATATAAATACAGTTTACAAAAATATAAATACAGTGTACAAACAAAATTTTCATTTAAAAAAGGTATCTTATCACATCTTGTGATAAAATGTACATTGTTAAGGTGGCCCAGAAGCACTTCTGAAGTGGCATTGACGTGTCTTTAAACAATTTTATGCCACCTCTGAGCAGCATTAAACAGTCTTTAAAGAAAACTTAATGCCACTTCATAAGCAGCTCTGTGCCATCTTTGCAAATGCGCTGCAAACACACAAACGCGCTGCAAACACACAAACGCGCTGCAAATAGCACGGACCACAACGGAAATGTTTCAGGGGGACCTCAAAAAGTGACGAACCCAGCTGGGACCTGATTATT
>JAHKKF010538297.1:2759-17550 GCA_019740295.1 Labeo calbasu
TCATTAGGATATTAAGTAAAGATCATGTTCCATGAGGATATTTTGTAAATTTCCCACCGTAAATATATCAAACCTTAATTTTTGATTAGTAATATGCATTGCTAAGAACTTCATTTGGACAACTTTAAAGGCCATCATATTATCTCAATATGTAGATTTTTTTTGCACCCTCAGATTCCTGATTTTCAAACAGTTGCATCTCGGCCAAATATTGTCCCATCCTAACTATCATACATCAAAGGAAAGCTTATTTATTTAGCTTTCAGATGATGTATAAATCTCGATTTAAAAAAATTGACCCTTTTGACTGGTTTTGTGGTCCAGGGTCACACATATGGAAATGATTCTATCCTGTGGCTTCTCTTAGTGATATCTAGTGTCAGTTTTCAGGAAGTGCCGATTTTGTTCTTTTTGACTCGTTAGGTGAAAACTGTGCTTTATTCGCAAATGTTTTGTGTTATAGTCCAATTTTGCACGCAAGTTAAATTTGCAACTTTGGATGGAAACATAGCTAATGTGTGGACAAAGGCTTAAATATCACTTTCCATACAGGTTTGGAGCAACATGATGACAGAGATGATGATGACAGAAGATACATTTTTGAGTGAACCATCCCATATAAATATATCTTTTGTACTACTGCTACATCAACATAAGAAAAACACTGTTAAAACATGGCACTTCACAGCAACCTACTAGTCTGAACTATTCATCTTCATCCTCTAATCATCATCACTCAAAGTAATGCATTTAATACATTATGCTCTCAGATGATGTTTGTTTTTAATGCCATGTCAGCTGCTATGGATGATTCCATTACAAAATCCAGGTTAGACAAAACATGATATAACAACAGATGACTGACGTTTTATTTTTAATAAAATTCTTCAAAGTGATCCTAGACTGACTTTGTCAGCAGTATACACCTTTCTCACATCACTATAAATATCACAGCCCTGCTATTTTGGCAGAAATTCTACCTTTGATTCAATGGACAGTGTTGCACCTGAAGATGAGCTTTGTTCATCCTGAGGCCTGAAGATGAACTGTGTCAGTTTTCTGTGACAGCTTTGCTGTTTCAAATGTCTCAGTAAATGGCTGAACTGGCTGAAACTGCCTCCACACGAGGGACACTGGTACGGCTTCTCTCCGGTGTGAACCCGCTCGTGTTTTTTCAGGTTTCCAGACTCGGCGAAGCTCTTCCTGCAGTACGAGCACGTGTAGGGTTTTTCTCCGGTGTGCGTTCTTTGATGCATTTTCAGTTCACTGGCTCTGGTGAAGGCGCTGCCGCACTCGGAGCACACGTGCGCTTTCACCCCCGTGTGCTTCTTCTGGTGGTCTTTAAAATAGCAAAGCCATAAAAAGCTCTTCCCGCAGAAGGAGCACACATAGGGCCTCTCGTTGGTGTGGATTTTCAGGTGTCTTTTCAAGTGCGCTGCCAAAATGAATTTCTGTCCGCACTGGTCGCAGTTAAACGGCCGTTCTCCGGAGTGAGACAGCAGGTGAGTCTTGAGACTCGTGGCGTGTGTGAAACTCTTCCCGCACTGCGTGCAGGCGAACGGCTTCTCTCCCGTGTGGATCCTGATGTGATCCGTAAGGTTCGCTTTATGCGTGAATCTCTTCCCGCACTGCTGACACGCGAAGCGTCTCTCTCCGGAGTGAATCCTCATGTGATCCTTAAGGTTTCCTTTATGCGTGAAGCTCTTTCCGCACTGAAGGCACGCGTAAGGCTTCTCTCCGGTGTGAGTCCTTATGTGATCGTCAAGGTGTCCTCTTTGTTTAAAAGTCTTTCCACAGTGAGGGCAGACGAGCGCCGTTTTCGGCGTACTTTTATTTTCACTCTGTGAGCGACTCAAAGATTTTTCACTGGTTATGATTGCATCAGGTTCCTCAAAATGCTGTTTCTCCTCCATTTCATTCAGCTCTTGACTTTCCTCCTTCACCTCCACCAGGTCTGAAATGAACCCAAAAGATTAAAAGTTAGCAAGCAATGCAGCAATGATGCACTTTTGTCTGCTTTTTTGATCTCAAAACACTTTAAGTGCATCCCAGTTCATGTACATATGCACTATTCTATGAATTGTATAAATAGTGCATGCAGTGTGTGCAATTTAAACACCTGTATGATATGACCTGTAAAATGCACTTTCCTAGCCAAAAAGATAAATCTCATGCACTAGATGGTTGACTACATAGTGGATGCTATAGGTGTATACATTTGGGACACTGTGTATGAAGCCATGTTACTTTAATACGGTACAATATCAGCATACAGTATCATATTACATCTATGATTATTTTAAATGTGTAAACTGAGCAACAACCATAAACTGACCTCTTTGTTCCTCAGGATCATCCTTTAATATTTTGAATGGTTCTGGGTCGCTCACGTCCCCAATCACCACTCTGACAAACTCCATCTTTTGGATGGAAGTGGGAGGATCTTCACTGAAGATGTCAATCAGGATCTCTGGTGTGATGTGGTATGGAGGTGCAGATCTGCCCATTCAATTTTAAAGGATGAAAAAATCAGTACATTTTCTGCAATGCAATGAGTTTTGTCTTTTTATTGGGAATGCATTGTAAGGGCTGGACTGGACAGATGCTCAAAAATGTCACAATGCAAAACTCTTAATGGCTCTAAAATTTGTCTTCAACCTCTTTTACGAATATAGAATTAACTCTTTCTTCTGTTATTATGGTGTACAGTATGACCAGTACATGATGACAGATTTCTGTCAAATCCAGACTGAACGCAAAATGCATTTCAGTCATTCACTTGCAGAATAAAACCCCCAAAACTTTAAAAACAAGAATGACTACAACACACTGAATAATAAAGACCTCTAGAGATATAATGCAGTCATATATAGTGACACAGGGATAGAGAGTACAATGACTATAAAGTGTACTGATCTAAATAAAAAGTTCAGCTATTATAATAAATGGTGGTATGCAGATCAAGAATAAATGTATTAAACATTATTATTATTTTGTACGTTTTAGCTTTATTCTTGATGTGAACAGGCCTCCAACCATTACAGTCTCACATTCCGTAGTAACGCAACGTTAAATTCACTTCACATTATTAAGGCAAATGTTTTCAGTAATATTCCGTGTTGTTAACAGCACATCTGGTAAAACGTCAAAATACCTCAACCGTTTCAGGTCGCTTTAAACACACTAAATACTGAAGCGCTATAAACCACAAACCTTTCCTCAGCAGACGCACAACAGCCTCCGTCACTGTCGCTATGACGTCATGACGCCGTCCGGCGAAGCAAAAAATAAAAGTCTCGTTCATAACACATCAATAACATGTTTTCATTCGATTCAGTTTTTCTTCTGTTACTCATGTTGTCGCAAGCAACGCGGATTTTCCATGCATCTCTGACACCTACTGGATTGGAGTGTGAAACGATAAAATAAAATAAAATAAAATAAAATAAAATAAAATAAAATAAAATAAAATAGTGTTGATTTCTCATCCTCACAGTGAATGAGACTGTAGGTCGATCCACAACCGTGGCTTACATTAATTTTAAACAATGTTCCTAATCATGCTTTTAAAACTAAAGGAAGCCTAAGCATTTTCAATGGCGTTCGACAAAAAACAGAAATCACTGCAGAAATGAAAAAAAAAAAAAAAAAAAATCCACCTCACCTCGCTGCTCTGAATAAGACAAATTTAAACAAAGGAATACGAAGCAAAATTATAAATCTATAAAGTTAGAAACGTTTGCCATCTAGCGGTACTGACACGTTACAAACACGCTTCAGGTGTTTTCACCTCACATAACACAAGCGTCAACCGTGGGGATCCTTTTAAATAATATTCATTTCAATAGACACATTTATTTTTTATTTACTAGCATTAAGTCTATGCGCACACATGAACTGAGTTATCAAAGTCTGTTAAGAGTTGTGGAGGACAATGATTCTTAAATCTGTGTTTTTCCTCTGTTTACTAGTCGGTAAGTTACATTTATTAAATGGTTAGGCCTATCTGATCTGGTTTTTACAAATCATTTTGTAAGTGTTAGGTTTAGAGCTGTATTTTTTTTATTTAAAAATGTTTTTTTTCCATGTGCATGGGGCCTGTAATTGTTCTAGAAACTGTTTCTAATAACTGTTTTTAATGACATAAAAATTAATCAAACTGTCTAACTGCCAAAGTTGAAGCTTATTAGAAAGTTTGAGCAACATCTTGTTTGAAAAGCACATTTCCTCAGTTAGGATTACGTTAACAGTGTATGCAGTGATTCCATAACAAGCTCATGTATTTTGCTGTTTGTGTTTCTCCAGGTGTGTTTGGCGCAGACACAGAAAACGCTGAAACCGTGTCGGTGATGGTGGGAGATTCGGTCACTCTGCACACTGACATTGGCACAGTCAGGAGAAACGATCACATCATGTGGATGTTTGGATCTGACAGTCCAGACAACCAGATAGCAGATCTCATGAAATGGTCCTACATGCTCTCCATATACGTGAGTGGAAAGATGCCGTTTGGAGACAACCTGCAGCTGGATCATCAGACTGGATCACTGACCATTAAGAACACTGTATCTGAACACTCAGGACTTTATAAATTAACTATCATCCACAACAGAAAGACTTCCCGCAAGAAGTTTGATGTTAAAGTCTATGGTAAGAAAATTAAGTTTTGTGCAAAACTGATTATAATGCCTTTTAATCTTGTTCTCATTGTTTTCCAGCCCCTCTCCCAGTTCCCATCATCACCACTGACTCCTCGCAGAACTCAACAGCGTCAGAAAGATCTGTTGGTCCAGCGTGTGTCCTGATGTGTTCGGTGGCAAATGCGTCCCAGGCGACTCTGTCCTTCTTCAAGGGCAGTGATTTGGTGTCCAGCGTCAGCAGCTCTGATTTCAGCAGCTCCCTTTCTCTGCCTCTGGATGTGGAGTATCACGATGAAAACAGCTACAGCTGTGTGGTCAATAACTCCATCAGCAACCACACCACACTCTTCAACATCACAGATCTCTGCCAGCCGCCTTCGGGTACATCAGGTTTGTTCTTTTCTTTTACTTTTCACATGACTTCTCAGACCTGGCTGTACTGTATTGCAATTGAAAGCTTGGGCATTTGTGCTATTGTGCATGACATTTAAAGGCATAATTCACCCAAAAATTAAAATTCTGACACAATTTCCTCAGCCTTATTCTGTTCTAAACACTAAAGAAAATTATTTTAGCTTCTGTCTGTACAACCCAGCTTAGTAAGTAAGCTATTTTCTTTAAATATGCAAGACTAGAAGAATAACAAAGTGCAGTGAACGGTAAAAATATTTCTGATACAAACCAGTGTGTTTATGATTATGACAGTAAATTACTATGGTAGCAAACACCAGTTTGCAATATCAAGCAGCGTAACGGACTGTTTTTGTACAGCTGAAATAACTGAGCTATTTTTGGCCACTGAAAATGTGTAGTGTACAATTTAACAGTTTGCTCACATTGAAATCCATATATCTTTGAAAATGAACCATCAAAGGACTTAAAAATTAAGATACCAAAAGAACAGTTTAAAAAACAAAAGCTAAAAGGATATGAAATTCCTGAGTTACAGGCATACAAAACATCAGAAACAAAGTCTTTTTTTCCCTTTCTATTTTGAGTGTTCACCATTGACATAGAATGCAACAAAGATTGCTAAAGCCAACATGTTATATTAATAAACCTACCAATCTCCTGTAAAAATAAGATGATGATGCTGCCATCTTTCTGAACTCATTTTTACTCTCACGTAATTTGGCTCCAGATTTCTGGTCAAAGTTTGCCCCCCATCGACAAAATAGTGCATTACTCAGTAAATATACATCCATATTTTATATTTCTGCTGGTCTTTATTCAGACAAAATTGGAACAATAAAAAAGCTTTCTAGCCAGGGAACCTAAGTCTGTCATCAAACGTAATTGGTTGTTTCAAGTCACATGACCTCATGATGTTGTCACAGAAGAGCCAGTGAAGTTTAAATGTAATTGATGAATTGTCATATTTGATTTGGACTCTGTTTGAGTTAATCAATGACTTGAAACAGCTGAAAGAGCCTACAAATATCTTCTTTTGAGTTAAAGTCATATGTGAAAGTCATATGAGTTTGGAATTACATGAGAGTGAGAAAATGATGAATTTTCAGTTGCATGGGGAAATGCATAACTTAATTTGTTTGTTTCTGCTGGACCCTGTTTATCATTTCAGACGACTCACTGCTGTACTGTCTGGGGCTGTTGGTGCTGATTCCTGTCGCTCTCACAGTGACTGTTGTTATACTGTGTGTCTGTAGAAAACAAAGAAAAGCAGAACAAGAGAGTAAGTATCACATACAGTTCACACTACTGCTCAGGTTTGGGGGCGGTTTGTATTTTTTTTTTTTAATGTTTTAAATGTCTTTTTCTGCTCATCAAGGCTGCATTTTTGTGATCATAAATATAGTAAAATATTAGAATTTAAAATAACTGTTTTCTATGTGAATATCTGTTAAACTGTAATTGATTTCTATGATCAAAGCTGAATTTTCAGCATCATTACTCCAGTCTTCAGTGTCACATGATCCTTCAGAAATCATTCTAATGTGCTGATTTGCTGCTCAAGAAACATTTCCGATTATTAGCAATGTTGAAAACAGTTGTGCTGCTTAATATTGTTGTGGATTCACAGATGAATAGAAAGTTCAAAAGAACAACATTTATTTGAAACAGAAATCATTTGGCACATTATAAATGTGTTTACTGTCACTTTTGAGCAATTTAATGCATATTCAAGTATTAAGTATAGAAAGATTTTGCAAAAACATTGAAACATCAAAATGCTTTGCAAAATGCTTTTATCTTTTAACATTTGGTGTTTGTTTTAACCAGCTGATGAAAACTGCTAACGCTATAGAGAACTGTGAGGATGAAATACAGAGACTGTGTACCAAACGTGCACAAACCTGAAGAAAGAGACTGTACTTCTAGTGTTTAGCAAAGGTTCTTTATTTAACTGTTTTTTTAATAGAATGTTTAATTTATTTATTGAGTGTGTTTTGTCACCATCACTCAGAATGTCCATCCAGACGTGATGAAAATGATGGTTTCATGCAGACTGTTTTTAATCCTTTGTTTGATCTGACCGTATGTCTCTCAATGCTGCTAACTGAAGAATTATAGCGGTGTGGTTTGTTATGTTTCACTTCTGTGATTGTTGTGAAGAGAAACTTGATCGATGATGTTTTAAAGATTGTAAATGTATTTTATTAAGACTGTAGCAGTTTCAGTAGCTGCTCTACTGCTGCTTTTGTTCTGAAGGGAAAACATTGTCTGTTAACTTATCATTGTCAGTCTATATTTCCGCTGTAAACTTGAATTTGTTTTAAATAAATTATTTTTTTAAAACATCATTTGACAAGTGATTTTTGTGGAGTTTGTAGTGTGATACTCAGTCCTGCATGTAAGTTCCTGCCTTTTAACATTTAATAATTATTTAACAGTATTACAGACTTGGAAAAGAGGTTAGGATAGTGTTTGACATTGTGAGATTTTATTTGTATTTATCAGGCTACTTTTAATAATGAATACAAATTATTATATATAATATCTGAGTAGATTGTATGTGTATTGAAGCAGAATTACGTTTATTTGTGGATCTTGTCTTATGTATGTGTAAATATTAAACGTACAATTCATATTTGAACAACATTCCGGTGGGTGGCGCTACCGCCGGCAGGTTTCCCGTCAAAAGCGGCGAAGAAGACATCAGACATGGCGCTGTCCTGTGCGGCATTCATGCCGGTTCGCGCACTTGTCACTTTAAGGAGAAAAACTCTTGAAATTAATAAAGACATCTGGTCAAACTGGACATCTGTATGCCATTACAGGAGTAAACCTGGTGTCGTACCTAAACACAGATATTCTCCGCCGGAAACCGTTCACAAAGGTAAGACATGTGAGATCGGCGAATGCAAACACATTACGTCAAAGACGAATGAATGTTAATACAAGCGCTTAATCGTCTCTGACAGTATCGCGTGTTTGCGTACAGGTCGTCCTGATCTTCTTCAAGAGTTTCCTCAGCCGAAGAACCTCCTGTACGCCACACTGTCCAGATCTCTGGGTCTGTCCGATCTGTCCCAGTACATCCAGTACAGCTGCACTGATGGAGAAGTCAAGGTTAGATGCGGCTGTCGTTGTCTGGGTGGATCATTCAGTGATTCTGCTTATTCTACAACTTGATCAAACATTACTGTGTGATTATGGTATGCAGTTTTATTACTCGTGCACTTGATACGTGTGACGCAGAAGTTTTGTGCTCCATGTCTTTCATTAGAGAGCGACAGTCACACTTCACTGGCCCGTGAGGATCGAGACCGAGGGCTTCGGGTCGCGTAAAGTGGAGGCGGAACGACAAGCAGCAGCTGCGGCTCTCTGTAAACTCAGAGTAAGTGTGTTATGCGCTAAAAGGAATAATTCACCCAAAATGAACATCTGCTTACTATATGCACCCTCTCAGGCCATCCACGATTAGGATGAGTTAGTTTTTCATCAGATTTGTAGAAATGTGTCATTCTGTCACTGTCTCACTAATGGATCCTCTGCAGTGAATGGGTGCCGTCAGAATGAGAGTCCAAACACCTGATAAAAGCATCACAATAATCCACACCACTCCAGTCCATCAGTTCACATCTTGAGAAGACAAAAGATGAAACAAATCCATCATTAAGACATTTGTAACTAAAATAAAAGTCCATAATCCAGTGAATAAAGTCCATGTCCTGTTGTCTCTCACATCAAAATCCAGCCACATATTTGTTTAGAGCTGTTTTGGCTTGTAAACGGTGCTTGATCTGTGCAGGTTTCTCTCCTGATTCAGACCAGACCACTTTTTCACTGGAGGAATCGTTATTATGGATTATGAACTCATAATTTAGTTAAAAACGTCTTGATTATGGATTTGTTTCGTCTTTTGTCTTCTCAAGATGTTAACTGATGGACTGGAGTGGTGTGGATTACTTGTGGATTATTGTGTTGTTTTTATCAGCTGTTTGGACTCTCATTCTGACGGCACCCATTTACTGTAGAGGATCCATTGGTGAGACAGTGATGGAATGACACATTTCTACAAATCTGTTCCCATTGCATTGAATGTGACTATGTAACTATATGGCGGCTGAACTACAGTTCAGTATTTTACTTGAATTTGAAACTTACTCTGCTCCAATGTTATTTCAAAATATGGTCCAATATGACCTTCCTTTGTCCTTGGAATGCTGAAGAAGAAATTCTGAAGACTGTGGTTTTCAGTCTTTTCTGTGTTGTAGTAATTATTAATGGAGACACAAAAGCATCAGAAAACTTTCGTAAAACTTGTCCACATTTACCTGTGCACTACATTCCAAGTCTTTTAAAGTCATGTTTTAATTCACTGATTCACTTAACCATTAAAATGTGAAAGTAATTTAACAAATAAGATTTGCTTTCTGTGCTGTTTATAAAAAATGGTAGATTGTTAGAATACTGTTACTAGGTTAAGTAATGCTGAAAATTGTGCATTGTGTTTTTAGGAGCTGGGAGTCGTCAGCTCAGGAAAGAAACCATCTGTAACAGGAATGACAGGACAGAAAGGGAGGCAGACGTTTGTATGGGAGGATGATGATGTGGTCGTTCGCGATCGTCTTAAATTATTGCCATTCCAGAAGAAAACACGGAAGGAAAGAGACCAAGGGTAGTGTAATCCTCTACCTTATTACTGAGTTGGTTATTTTAAGTTTGTCATTTCAGTCTTATGCTGTGATGTAAACATGAAGAGGAATGAAATAACGAACAAATAAGACTGTAGTCGCAATGTCATCAAATATTCTTGAACTTTGAAAGTACAAACAGAGCACATAGACTGAAAATAGTAAACACAATGTGCCAAAAAAATGTAAAATATGATCTGATGACAAACACGTGGCATAATGTATGTTAGAATAGGTCACAGACAAAACACGCTTGCAAGTATATGCACTTGGCTGTTGGAGATATTAAAGATGTTATCAGTAATGTGAGCTTGTTGTTAGCAATGTGCCTGATTAATAGGTCCTAGTGTTTTTTGTGTATTTTAAAAAAGTGAATAGGGCTGGGAGTGCGCCCTGATGTACCCCATTTGTTAGTTGATGTGACTTGAGTCAGTAACAGTAATTGTTTTTCATGGGGATGTAAGGTGTTTTCAACATTTACAGGGAGTAGTCAGAGATTTTATTGCCATCTGAATTGAAAATTTCTGGGGTTTTTTTGTTTTTTTTCCCCGACCACAAACTACATAAAAATTCCCATCTGAATTTTCTGCTGTTTTTTTTTTTTTTTTTTAAATCACAGGGTCATGTGAATTTGGATAGCAAATAAAATGAGCATGGATTAAGTATGAAGACTCTTATCATTGAAGTTCTGAAACAGCACACATTCTGTCCATCGATTGAATATCCACACAAAATGATATTATTAGCATCCATTGTTCAGAGAGATGACAGAGCAAGAAAACCATGTTTTCATGCACTTTTTGCGAAGTGCATTTGTGGGTTTGTAGGATCACAGCTCGCTCCTCCACCATGAATGAATCGTTATCTGAATGTATGAGCTTTATCAGTGAGGAGCCATGCATATTTATTAATTTCCAGTTTTCCATGATGTTTGATATGTTTTAGGCCAATAGAAGAGGATCCAGCAGTGACTGAGGCGCTCTCCATATTTCCAAAGCCAAAAGCACTTCTTGGCAGTGTCATTCAGGTGGCCACGTCGTCCAACAGAGTCAGAGTATGTTATGAAGCATTACTGATGATCAGCGCACATATCTCACAGATAGACATTGATTTCCTTTTTCTCCTGTTTCATTTAATTCCTCTGTTCCTCTGTTCTCCCGTGTGTAGGAGCTGCTTCAGTACAGAACTACTGGTGGGAAGGTTAAGACGTGCGAGTTGACCGTACGCTGGTCGGAGGAGATGACATTTACCGCTTATGGCCGTCGCAGAATGGAAGCAGAGACCAACGCAGCAGCACTGGCTTGTCTCAGGTTTAAGGTTGTGCAGAAAACATACACGTACAATTCTTTAGGGAACTGACTCACAGGAGTCATTTGTTCATGAACCAGACAACACATGTCATCACTGCAGGAAACACAGCTGTGATCTTGATAAAAATATATAAACCCTTTTTAACATATTGTTAACTGAATTTGAGAACTTATTTCTGAGATGTAAACGGCTGCCCTCAACTAAAGATTTTGTTGGTTCACTACACATAGACCAGTCGTTAACTCTCTTTCAGTCCATGAAGGACAGATAGTGACTAATAATGCCTAATAAAATTTTGTTAGACCAAGCCTCTTGTCGTCGACTTATTGTTTGGGCGACCTTCAGCCTTAGTAAATGACATTGTCACATTTATTATTTTCACTATGCAAACCGTAGTTTGCGATGCACTGCTCTAGAATGTCTTTATGCTCTAAAACCATCTGCTTGTGATGAGCAATTTTCTGCTGTTGTGTTAAAAATCTCAGTACTGCTTTTGCATTGAGGTCAAATTTGTTTTCCGTGCAGTTAGACAAAAAAAAAATCGTACTATGAAAAACACGAAAGAATTGTGTAAAAACAGAAAACATTTATTGTAAAGACTACAACAGACTAGTATCCACAAAACATCTGTTCACAGATTTTTATTTTTTATTTTTGACTGTGAAGATAGATGAAGAAACAGCAAATTCTCCTTGAATGATTCAAAAGACGAGTTTTAGTTTCATAACTTCTTCAATACATCAATTCAAATTCAAAATACTCTACAGTAAAGGTTTTTCTAATGGACTCTTTTTGACAAATCGCATTTGGCGATTTGGTTTCTGACACTTTGCATGCCCATTCATGACCCTAAAGGACAAAAATGTATGCAATTTTCTAAAATAAATTGTTTAACCAGTGTTTCAGGAAGTTTAAAATTTATTTCCATAGTTGTAAAGTGACTAACAGTATTGATAACCCCTCTGCTTTGATTCTGTTCACAGGAGCTGAAGCTTCTGGATGAGCAGAACAATCCTCTGACTCACGCCAGGTACCATCAGCAGGAGGTGCGTGAAGCCGGAGAGAGACACAGACGACCGTGCTATATCGAAATACCCACAGATCTAGAGCAGAGGATTCAGGAGTACCTCACACAGGTGAAACATATGCAATCTCACTCTGGATGAGTGCTTTGGCCAATCAGAAGTAAATAATGAATATTTCATAACTATGTGACCCTGGACCACAAAACCAGTCATAAGGGTCAATTTTTTCAAATTGATCATAGCTGAATAAATAGGTTTTCCATTGATGTATGGTTTGATGGATGTATAGGAACATTTTGGCTAAGAAAAAAATGCAAAAAAAACAAAAATATTGCGAAAATCGCCTTTAAATTTGTCCAAATGAAGTTCTTAGCAATGCATATTACTAACCAAAAATTAAGTTTTGATATATTTACGATAGTAAATTTACAAAATATTTTTATGGAACGTGATCTTTACTAAATATCCTAATGATTTTTGGCATAAAAGAAAAATCAATAATTTTGACCCATGCAATTTATTTTTGGCTATTGCTACAAATATACATGTGCTACTTAAGACTGGTTTTGTGGTCCAGGGTTGCATATTAGTTAGAATATAGATGGACAGACATGATTTTTATTTGGCTTGTGTATGTGCTCTGTTACAACATAATTACAAGCATTACACTGAACTGATAAAATGAGAATAATGTAAAAATGTTTATTCAAACAGAAACAAGGGGTGTGCAATATTGACACAGAATTATCTCAGTATTTTGGGGGGATTCATAATGATAATTAAACAATATTTTGTCGAGTCTGTTTTTGTGCTGGTGGTTTGGCTGTGTTAGGCCTGACGTGGATAAATAAACATGACACTAAAACTTCCAGTAGGTGGCAGCAAGTCCCTGTCTTAATGAGTGATTCTTTGAATCATTCATTCAAATGATTTGTTAAAAATGACTGTTTCATTTAGAAACAAAGCAACTGTCTGTATGAATGGATATTTAAGTCATTGACTCAAATGATACATTCAAAACATATTCATTCACCAATAAAACACCAAACAAAATGTTCTGATTCGGCTTCATTTGGAACAATTTTCGTTGGCGAAACACAAAAAAACTGATCGTTTTGTGTCTAAAATGAAACCCACTTAATTGTTTGTTGAACTATTGTATAAAATCAATATCATTCAGGAAATCGGCACTCGTCCTTGTGTGATATTACTTAAATATCTCATATCATATAAATGTAAAAAACAAAAACCCATACAGAATTATATGGGCATTTTAACTGCATTCAAATAAACAGTAAATGCTTTTGGACTGTCCATATGTTTTTGTTTTTTTTTTGTTTTTGTTTTTCTTGCAAATACTCATAAATACTTGGTAATGTCAGCTCACAACAGTTACGTTATTAATAACAGAAACGTTTAGAATGGAAAGAACACCTAGATAATAAATGAGAAAAAAATCCAGCAGTGCTGTAGAACAGAACACACTTTTATATTTATTTATTTATTGAAATAGTTCTGTAGTGTCATGACTGATATGTGTTTGTTTTAGTATCCAGCGGAGGCAGAGGTTCAGAAACTGTGGGATGAAGAGGAGCAGCTGTCAGTTCAGCAGGAGTCGTCTGTCAGCACAGATGATGATGATGACGATGAAGACTTCATTACAGATGCTATCACCGGCAAACCGTACCGCGCTTTACGCCCTGAGGAGGAAGAGAGTCTCAGCGATCACCTGCTTAGCCTGTGGATGAGGGCGGGGCCTGGTCGAGGGGTGGAGCTTCCCGTAGACTCTTATAAAAAGAGCGTTCTCGACGTGGTGAGGTCCTCACAGGTGGTCGTGATCGCCGGAGAGACGGGCTGCGGGAAAACCACACGGATCCCACGGTTCCTGCTGGAGGGGCAAGTCAGGAGAGGAGAGGGGGCCAATTGCAACATCCTGGTCACGCAGCCTCGCCGGATCAGCGCCGTGTCTGTGGCGCACCGTGTAGCGCAGGAGATGGGACCGGCCCTCCGCCACTGTGTGGGATACCAGGCAAGAACATACAAGACATTTCAGTCTGTTTAGAAATGTGTTTAAAGTCGATCTGAAGTAACTGTTTTCTAAATGCGTGTTATTGGTTTTGATACAATGCACATGATGCTTCATTATTTAATTTTGCATGACTTCTCCAATCCTTTAGTCTGCATAAATCCCACCCTTATTCAGATCTGCCTCTATTTTTAAGGCCAACGCCCACATCTCAAAATCAACTACTCCACTTTTTTCTTTTTTCTTTTTTTTGTTTTATGCGGGTGTTCAACATTATATGGCAGAGAAGATCTGATGCTGCTTGCATTTCACTGCGCTTTTTAGTTTTTGTAAGAATACAAAAACATAAGTAATAAGTAAAGTTTTATAAGTAATAAAACGTCCTGAAAAAGTTTGAATTCATTTTTTCCTCTATAGTTTACAGCATTGAACATTTCAAAATCATTCTTTTGATAAGCTTAACGGCTCATTCACACCAGGGTTGTTTTAGTTTACAAAAAGTAAACAATTTTTGTTACTCGAAATAAAATAAATGTACTATAGGTACAAATATAACTACACTTAAAAAAAAATGAAATAAGAAATACTATAAATTAATAAAGATTATATAGACATATATAGTCTAAAAACTAAAAAAATCACAAAAGCAAAAAAATGAAACTTTAACAAGCATTAAAATAAAAACAGAAA